>PVKA01007895.1:37496-75693 GCA_004027165.1 Ctenomys sociabilis | reverse complement strand
CTACATCCTGAACTTTCAAAGATTTTTTTTTTAAATTAGAGATAAAGTCTCATGAAATATAATCCCCCTGCCTCAACCTCCGAGAGTGTTGGGATTACAGACATGCACCACCAGGCCTGGCTTTCTGACATTCACAGCAGAAGCTTGTCTAGGGCATTAGTTTCTTTCTCTTCACCCCAGTACATCTCTGAAATGACTGCTGGGCGGATTGCCTACTTTATTCAGAAAGACAGTCAAATTCGATCTGAGCAGAGGTCTCTGTCATCAGCTACTCTAGGAGTCCACTGCTTCGGCCTTCCCAACACCCTCCTCCCCAACTCCTGAGCCATCAGTACTGAGTTGACATGAAGCTCTGATGAAAACTTGCTGTGCTGTGTGTGTGCTGGGGGTTCTGCACCACTTTATTTTGTTATTATTTTTTTCTGTGTTTTAGTGCAGGCTCTACAGGGCATTCAGGGCCTCATTATTAGATCTGACTCATAGCGATCTGCTTGTTCACAGCTTCCCTGCAGCTGGGATTACAGGCATGTGCCACTGCTCCCAGTCCCAGTTGCTGCCTCAGAGCATCCCTGGGGCAGGACTGGCACAGCAGGCCCCGGGATCGAATCCCCGGCCCCTGGACCTGCTTGCAGGCACTTTAATCCACTGAGTTATTTGGTTAGCCCTTGGCAACATTTTAGATTCCACATCTGCTTTAGGTTTTCTGGACCCTGCTCATTGAGCTTGCTCGTGTAACCCTCTCAGTTTTCCACTGGTACTTTAAATTTATTATTTCCATTTTTATTTTTGTAGGGGTTTTGGGAGAGTAGTCAGGGAGATACATATGTTCAATAGCTTCCCAAATGTGGAACTGACCTCAGTATGCAACTGGCTCCTTTACGCAGAATAGTGTCTCAAACCTTAGTATCTACTTGGCACAGTCTGCAGCTTGGTAGTCTTGCTGAGAGATCTCACCCAGGCCTGTGACTGAGCCAAACTCCATATGCTGTCCTATGTGGCACAAAGAGTTAAATTTGACCTACAATGAACCCAGCAGCAGTTACCAGAACATCTGATACACAGAAGTCACACATTAACCAGTATGAATGCCATAAAGGCTCCATTAATAAGAGGAGATGGAGGGGTGATGTTTTGCTTCCAGGAGCTTTGGAGTCCTTGCACTCCGGATCATCTTCAGAGACACCCTCGTACTGCAGGGTCCGTGGGACTCTTATGGTGAAAGCAGTAAATTTTGAGTCAGAAAAATCACAAACTTGTGATGTGCCTCTTTTAAACTCATACAAAAAAGCAGAGACAGAATATAAATATACTACAGGACATACACACTAATTTTAGTAATATCGTGTGTTATTCTATAATATCTAGTATGTCCAACTAGTATATATACAATAGAATTATATACCTCATAATGTAATGTAGATGAGCCGACTCACTATTAAGTAATCTTTTAGATCTAACTGTATTTGTTAATTTTAATGTTTTGAGTTCTACTTTGTAATACAATGTATATTTGTGTATTTTTTCTTCCTTATTCAGAAGCTTTCTGTTATGAAAAGAGAGCCCTCTTCCACTAGTGTTTCCACAGGGTAAGTTCAAATCAACAACTAAGATGCTGTAGAATGATAAATGCCACTATTCTTTTCTCTCATAATGTTAAAGCTTAACATTAGATGAGAGAAAGCCTTTGTCCCAGAACACAGAAGCACATGAGCCAGTTGCCGGCTTGCAGGACACGGGAGTTGCTGTCCTCTCCCATGTTAATCACATTTTCTTTAGGGTTAGTCGTACATGAGGAACTCCTTGTCCTTGTTTCTTAGAACAAATTTGGCCTTTTCTTTATTTGTTTTGATAATGGTGCAGAGCTTTCTCCTCTGCAACTTAATGTTCCCTTTCTCCACAGTTCTCGAGCCTCTTGTCTTCAGAGTGAAAGCATGTTTGTCTCAGTATAGGATCAGAATTGTGGAGGGTAAACAATTAGGAGCCTACAGTACAAACCAGGAATGTCCTTGTTATTCAGATGAGCCTTGAACATAGGGCATTTGGGACTCCAGGCACTGAATGACGTATAGGGCAGGAGCCCCTGAAGAAGTCTGTGGATTCATCTCCAAAGTGTAAGAAGAAGCTCAGATGACAGTGTGATGCAATCCATGCCCCGCAAGCTTCCCAAGACACACATGTACACGGGGACGGGCAGCAGAAAGAGGAGAGTCAAGAGAGGTACAACCTGTAGAGGTTGGGGAGAGGGCTGGGTGACATTTGCAATTACCTTGGTGAGGCCGAATGAAGAAAATAATGTACTCAGCATACGTCTTAGTTACTATCCTCATTGCTGAGGCCAAGTATCCGACACTCAAAGTTAAAAGTGAGGTTTATTTAGCTTAAAGTCATAACTGGTTAGCTCCTTGCCAGGGTGGCACTGCAGAAGGGTATCAGAGAGGATAAACAGTTCATGGTGGGCAGAAGGCAGCAAAACCATAAGGGATGGCCGTAGCACTTTCTTTCACTTATATTTTATCTAGGCTACTTAGGGAAGGTAGCATGCATACTCTTAGTCTCAGAGCCTTTGAGCCTAGCATTGCTTCATGAATCAGCAGTGTCACATACCCCAGATCCAGCTACCTCTGAAGAAGCCTCACTTGTAATTGCATGAAGTTTTGGGGAGAAATCTAGACACAAGGTATAACAGTATACATCACCTCTAGGTGACTAGAAAATTGATCAGATGCCCCTCAAAATTGATCCTGAGGCTCATACAGATATTGGGAGCTTCAGTGAAGTCAACATTAGACTCTAAGTTGTTAAAAAGGGTGAGCCTTTTATACAGAAAGTAAAGTGGAGCATTATCCAGCTTAATTTTAATTTACCAGTCCAGAGAAAAGAATCAATTTGTAATTACACTGGAAATGATCTCTAAGTGGTCACAACAAGTCACAATCTCCCCACATTCTATGTCAGGACCTTAAAATGTCATGCCTTCATGTTTGCCTTCTGGAACCTGGGCTCAAGCCCAAGGGGTAGTGTGGGGTGACTCATGTAAGAGTGGCTGTATCCTTATTGATAAAGACAAGACTTCAGCCTCAGAAATTCGTCATGATCTCAATCATTGTCATCACTGTGACATCGGAGCACTAGCCGTGTGGGACATGACTAACTGAGGACCGGAAGGACTGCAGTCATCCAGGAAATTTGTAAAGACAAAAATAGCGTGTGAATGATGAGCACCAATGGCCAGAAGTCTGAAACACGGTGTACAATGGCCACGCAAGAATGAATATCTTAAAAATCATTCTTCCCTAAGAGATGCCAGCGTAGCTTTCTGGATTGCTTTTTTTGGTATGGTAGCATTCTCATTGTGATTTGTTTATTTTTAAAAATCTCATTCATTTATTTATTTGATACAGGGCCTCACTGTGAGCTTAGACTCGCAGTGATCCTCTGTCCTATCTCAGCAGGCCCACCACACCCAATTTTAATGGCCAGCGTGACATCAAGTACCAGGGATTGAACTCGGGTCTGTCTTGCTAGACAGGAGCTTAGACTGCTGAGTTATCTCCCTATCCTAGACCGTGATATATTAAATCATTAGATATTTTAGATACTTTTGGAAATGGATGATGAAGACGCTACCACACACTTCCACCAGTTATTTAAACATTTAGAAGACTAATAAAAGTACCATTCATTAACATAGAGTATAGGTCCTTCCAGCACACTATTGGTGGGAGAAGGGAAAGTCTTAGGTTTTTCAACAGCTGAATTTATTAGTGAATGTGTGCTGTGCCAGGATATAACAGTCTCCCAGTTTGCAGGACCACTAGTAGGGTGTACACAGTCCCACCATGCTCTCCTCACTTCTTGATTTCGGTATGCAGTAGCACTAAGAAGTCTTCATATCTGACCCAATGTAATTTGAGACATTTGGAGTTTTCCAGTGATCTGACTCACTTAATAATAGGGGTGGAAAGATGGGGGCAGATAGAAACAAGGACCCCCAACATGGATAATAGGCTAGGTATTGATACTTGTTGAAGGTTATTTCTGGATGTTTTCCTTTTGCTGATGAAACAGAAACCAAAAAAGGAAGTGAGTCACTTCCTGGGCTGTCAGATGCCACCCTGCTATGAATCTTCAGTTTCCAGGTGATTTTCTTTGGGGAGGTGCGTGGTTTAATATTTCTCATGCAATCTTTAAAGCAAACACAAAAAATGATCTTGTAGCCCATCATCAGGAGCAAACTGCCTTGCTCCATCCTAGGCTCACTGGTAAACACCGCCTCTATCCAGATGGTTAGGAGTGAGTGCCTATCTCTCCTCCCTGCCCTTCCACAATTAGATAACACTCTCTGAAGACCTGCTGTTCAATAGGACAGTTTGGAGATGTCACTTGTCTTGTGATAATGGTATTTACAAGTCTGACTTGATCTGCTTTTGATATACCAAGGCTGTGGGTGGTCAGTGTTTCCTGGAGTTTGAAACCTTATCAGTGTCAGCATGGGTGAGATAAGGTTGGTTCTAAGTTTTTTGAAGTTTTTGATATGGATTAGCAAGAGAATCCTTTGTTGGAAAGACTCTTGGTCCTTTGGATTCACTGAGTACTCAAAAGCTGGGTCCTACAACTCCAGTGGCTTTATTGGAACAGAAGAGAACACATGAAAGTTCATGAGCTCTTTCACTTAATTTTGAAAAAGAAGTTATTTAAGTTTCAAATGCTAACATTTGATGATTTAGAAAGCTATATAAATTACTTCAAGGCTTCAGAGGTTTTCAAATAGCCTGTATAATTTTCTACTTAATTTCTAAAAATCACATAATTTTAAGTTTATGGAAAAAAGACATTTCTATTGCCCTAGACTTAAGTAAATTGAATGTAAATATTTATATATATTATAGAATAAGACAATGTCTGCTGAAAATTAGTTCTTGCAAAAATAGCACTTAAACTTGTAAAATTATAAATGAAAGGTTGTTCATAAATGTGCTTCACAAACTCCGTCGGATGTAAGATGTTCCAAAGTCTTAAAACTGAGCTCTTCCAGGATTAACAAGAGAATAAAAATAAAAGTAAAGTAAAAAATAAAGCCAGGAGGTACTGTTTCTGAATAGCTGGTATAATTTAAAAATCACAAATCAGAGGAAAGATCAGATTCAGAAAGCAGGCCTTCTCTGAAAGTTTTGAAACTGAAAACCTATGAAAAAAATTAACATTTCAAATTGGATAATACATGGAACAGTGGGTCATATATTAGGGGAAATTATATTTTCTTACAACTTATGAAATAAATCAGACTAGCGTATAGAAAGCAGAATACTGTAGGGATTAAAATCTTTGCTTCTGAACAGGCATAATTTATATTTCCTTAGAAATATGATCAATTTTCTCCACGTGGGCCAGTCTTCCCTTGCATACCACCAATAGTTTGCTCCCAAATTTTCTCCTAAGAGGACATATGAGGTTTTTTCTTAGCTCCAAGTATCAGTATTAAGATGAAATGTAGAGTGGCTTTTCTTCAAAGCCTGAGGACAGCTCAAATAACCTGATTATTTGATAGCAATTAAAAGTTAACTGTGTAACAAACATATACTTTAATTTTTCCTAAACAATTTTTCTTCTGCTTTATTTTAATCTATTTATTTATTTAGTGGAACCGAGGATTGAACACAGGTCCCTGTGCTTGTGAGGGAAGCACTTATGCTACTGAGCCATCTCCCTGGCCCCTCACTAGGAATTTAGAAAAACTTCTCACTTATGCTAGTAGAGGTGATCAAGTGAATAAATGAATGAAGGAACTAAAGATTTGGAGAATGAATACAATGTCTCAGATGTGCTGTAGGTTCTTTTCCTATATTAATTTTTATTTAATATATACTATAATTGTCTACAGTATGCACATAAAATTACCTCTGAGATAGCTTATCCAAGTTCACATAATCTAAGTAAGGGAAAAACTATGATCAAAATCAAGCCTATTCAACCATTAGCCAACTCAGTCTTATCCAAAATTCTATGAGATACAAATATTTTAAATATTTTTAAAACTCTAAACTATATCCTTTCATATAGGCAACAGTATTGTTATCAATCTTCTTGATGTGTTATTGGCCACTTGACCATTAAAGGAGAGATAGAAGATGAACTAAAAAGTAAAATTATAGTGGCTGGGGAGATAGCTCTGTAGAATAAGCACTTGCCTGGCAAATGCAGGGTCCCAAGTTCAATCCCTGGTACCACAAAAATAAGTAAATAAAATAAAATAAATAAAAAGTAAAATTATAGAGAAGTGTTTAACATTGTTTTAGAGATAGTAGGAAAATGTATGAATCATATTATAATTCCACAAGTCATTTATAGTAAAATAAGAATTTTAAATATCTCACTACCAACAAATATCAAAAAAACAGAAACAGAATATACATATAAAATATAGATTTTGAGTTTTCAGAGTAAGATAGAAATCTAAAATTTTCCATGAATTGTTCTGTTTGCTAGATGGCTATACAGGGAACTATAAAGCTGATTTAAAAAAAAAAAATTAAAAGCTTTTGCAAATTGGAGGGAGACCAAAAGGGAGGAAGAGGGATGAAAACAGAATTAAAATATGTTGTGTTCTTGTGTTAGCTTCTCATGAGAAATGCAATAATGGCATACTGTGACATCTAATAAAAAAATAAAGTTAAAGAAAAAGTTGAAAAATAACTGCACAAATTAAATACTGTAATTTGGCAATGCCCAAGAAACACCATTTCTAAAATGATTTAAACTTACCCGATAGCTAAACCATAGCTGAGCATTTAGTACTTAGATTATCATGCGCCTATATCACAGGTATCTGCTAAGTGTTACTCTGTGTTTGGTCTGTAGTTAACTCAGATCCCTACAATTGTCTTGCCTTCTACTCCCTCCTTCCTGCTTTCCTGTCAGGAAGCTTTTAACTCACCCTATCTGGGCTTGTTTTCCTCCTTGCAGCCTTCCCATCCTTTATGGACTCTTAAATCCATTGCACATAGAGATATGGGCCACATTTGGTAGCTAGGTTGTGTTCTTAGGAGGGTTGCATCATGATGATAGCAAAAGGGAATCATAGTTGGAGATATTTTTACTTCATGTTATTATTATAGAAAGTAGAGACTGGTATGCTAGAGGGTGGAAATCAAGCAAAAGTGGCCATCAGATTCAGCATTATTTGAATTCAATCTGGTTTTTTCTTCACTGAAAATATTCAAGATATCAAGTTTTTGATATCTTGAAGAACAATTTCATTTCTAGCATTTAGAATAGGATCCTGTTGTACGCTGGTCTTGGGGCTGTATGCTCTCATACAGTCCCACAAGATAAGTTGATGATGAGCATAGAATTGAAGATGTCTTGGGAATTGAGATGTGTTGTTTCTGCGTTGGCAGAAGGTAAGTTTCTTTTTTTGTCTGCATGCATCAAAAACTAATTCAGATATTCATCTATCCTAGTTGCATCCTTCATGCCTATTGAATCAAGCACAAGAAGAAAACTTTCATCTCAATCTACCATACATTGCAGATAGAGCCATTGAAAGAGGAGCAATAATGATTATAGAAGCACTAAGTAGCTTTCAAATACACTTCTCATATTTATTTGCAATTCTGATCATGCCAAAACTTTTTGTTTCTGACTTATTACTAATCAGCACTAAAACCCTATGCAGAATTTTCCTTACAGTAGAAAATAGTGAAGTTTTAGCTGTGCCACAGCTATGCCATAGGGAGAAAAGGCTCCCTCCAACATAAATATGCTCCTTGCTGTTGAAAGGGAGGTGAATTATTCCTTTACTTGGAGGTGGCTTCTACCCTGTGACACCTTGTTCTTTCAGGCTAAGCTAGTTCAAGAGGTTCCACCTGTGTTCTTGGCATTTAATCCATCCATAGTTGGCCACAGTCACTGTGGTTCATGGATGGTATTTGGGAGTGAGGTAGTTTGGCTGATTTGGAACAATAATTGAATTAGCAGCATCCATTCACACCACATTCCATGAAAGCCTTTTAGCCTGCAAGCACTGCTTAACACTTCCATCCCAAGAGATGCCAAATGAGGGTGTCTCTAACGCTGTTGGTGTTCTGTGGCAGGGACTATGGGGGGCGTGTCATGCCTGGCCTGACCCCAGCATGGAGGGTTCATTTTATCCCCCTGGCTGCCTTTCTGTGATACACATCCTGGCAGCTCCAAAAGCACTAAGCTGCAGCCTTGTCTGTTACATTCTTGCCCTTGAGAAAAAGAAAAAAACTCAATATAATCATTTAAATGTACAAAAGCAAGTATAGATGTGGACATTCTTGGGCTTGGAAAAATATGTTAGGGATAATTTTATTGCTCCTGTAGGAGTGTCTCTTGAGTAAGACAAAAACAAACAAACAAACAAAAGGAATTAAAAAATTTCTCATTTTCTTTCCTCTTCTTTTTTTTGTGTGTGTAACTCCTTTTGTTCCCAAGTAAAATAGAGCAGATGCAAAGCTGCACAAAATAGGCACGCAGCCCGAATAGGCTCGGACGCCACAGAAATGGGCTCACAGTTTCTCAAGCACCAAGGTCTCCATTATTCTCCGACCTTGCCACTGATCTTTCAGGCAGACATTAGCTGCCTACCTGAACTTCTGGTCTGTTATATCCATGATCTGGAATCTCAGTTACTTTCTTGTTGGCACAAAATACTTGATGTGCACAAGTTGAAGGCGAAAGGTTCATTTGGCTCACAGTGGGTAGTGGTTTCAGTCTAGATTTGGCTGACTCCAAGGCAGGTGCCTTGGCAGAGGCGAGAGAGTGTGTGGCAGTGGGGGCGGGAGGTGGTAAACAGCAAACCCACCATCTTTCCTTTCCTATTTATTCCATCCATGCTATAATCCTGTTGATTGTCACACATGCCCAGGGTGGGGCTTGCCACGTCCACATCCTGAACTACGCTAAACCAATCAGTGAACTAATTTAGTTATCCCATACCTTTAATCTGTATGCATAGTCTGGAGACCCAGTCACCTCCAAGAGCTTTGCCTACGGGCACATGAGGCTGGGTGGGGACATCTAGATATAAGCTATAACATTTGCCAAAAGACAGTTTGTGTTCTGACATTTGTGAACACGATGCTGCAAATAAAATTTATCGATCTATTTACCTATTTATAGTAAAAATTCTAACAGTATGGAGCTGTGATATCTAATAAAATAACCATTAGCCACATGGGTGGCTAGTTTATAATTAGTCTGATTATAAACAATTATTTAATTGACTAGTTTATTTGACACAGGCTGCAAGAAAATACTATACTCCAAATTTCAAACTTTAAGTATAGAAAAAAGAATGTAAAATATGACATTAACAATTTAATTCTGAGTATATGTTGCCAATATTGTATTTTGGATTATTTTGGTTGCATTGGGCTAATTATACTATTTGACAAAAACTAATTTAACTTTTAAGTTTCGATAACTATCAGAAGTATGGAAATTTATTTTTCTGATAGCTATCGAAATTTAATTTTTATTATCAATATATATATATATAACTCTCATTATGTATCTACTAGACAGCATTGGTCTAATGAGCTTGTCATGTAACCAGGCAAAAAATACTGTGCAGCTCTTGGTAACATCAAACAGTGACAGAGCATCTTCCTGTCCACATATTCTGTGAGGTTCAGAGTGGCCCAGGGACCAATGGATCACAGCTATATGTGAATTTAAGTAATTCACGGCAAGCCCCCGTGCTCCGTGCTGATCAGTTCTCCATGAAAGCTCCATTCTGATTTCCAAAGCTGCTGGCCACAGGGAGTATCATTTTGGTTTTCCTGCTCAACGCAATGTCATTTAAAGAAATGCACTGGGAGATGAAACGGTTGTACCTCATAAAGCCGGCCAAGCTTTTATTTGACAATTTAAAACAGTCACATAAATCATGGCTTTTTATTGTCTCAAGGGAAATGTTCCATTCTTCTTCTGAAATATGTTGTATGATGTGAAATTCTGTTGAAATAATCACTGGTAAGCGCTAAGAGGAAGATTCTCTGAGTGCAATCCGGTGCACTTTCATTCTGTCAGCACAAGAGGCAAAATGGACTCGTCAGGGAACAGCCGGTGGAGTCATGCTCAAACCAGATTCTTCTGAGTGCTATTCACTTCATGTGTGATACCCGACTTAGGGGCAGTAAGTTGGCATTGTTACTAAACTGCAGTATTTTCTGCATGTTGATTTTTACCTGCAAGTGTCCTGGACAAGCTGGCACCTTTGCTCGCTTGTGCAATGGTCGCATTCTCCGCTCATTTCAGCACACACTAGGCACTGCCACCTGAGTGAGTTGGTGAGCTCCTAAATCATATTATGACACTTCATAATTAGATTCCCCCACTTCACCACCGGACTGAAAGCAAAAGCTGGACAAGCCTGGGCCCTTCCCTGCTGGACGCGGAGCTCACTGGTGTCATGTTTCCTCCCGACCACGTGTAAGCTGAAGCAGCATGCTTTCTGCTTCGAGAGGACAGCCAGCCTCCTCCCTGCCTCTGGCCTTCACGCCTTGCTGTTCCTCGGCCCACTCTCTTGCTGCCACTTCTCAGATGGCGCATGCACCTTCGGTATTCAAGTCTCAGCTCAGAATTTGCCTTCTATAATCGCGTGCAACAGCCTTCAAGTCACCTTTGTATCAGTTACATTGTTCTTAATAGCACTCAATGTGCTTTCATTTTGCCACGTTTTTTCCTCACCATTTATTCCCCACCAACTCTGCAAACACTCCAACCCACTTGAAGGAAGACTCAGATGCTTTATCTATCTAGCACATACCAGCAGATACAATACAGCCCTGGTACTGAACATACCCCAAGGGATTGTTTGTGAAATGAGAAAAAGTGTAAGCAGAAATTATATTGAGACAGAGTTTTGACTTGCCTTCATACCCAGCCTCTCTTAACAGTTCAAAGATATCGCCTCTTCACCTGAAGCTGATGAGCTTTTTTCTTGCAGGAAGCTTCATGCCAGAAAACACCAACCTGTAGAGATTTTGTGCAATAGTAAATATCTAGCCCTTGAAGGGGCAATGTACAGATTACAGAAGACACTTCAGTTCTCTCTGCACTTCTGTTGTCCATGATAGCTTGTCAGAGTCTGTCAATTCGGGTTCTATGCAAAGGTAAGGAAGACCACATGGTAGCTATGCTGCTATAGTCTAGTCTAAATGTGAATAGTTTGAACATTTGTGTGCTCTGCATGACTCATGACTCTTGGCTCATTCCTGAAATTTCACCAGTATCCCTCTCTCTCTCTGGTTGCTATTACAATGGTAAATTGTCAAGTCATACTAAGTTCATAGTACCGAAGAAAGGAAGCAATAGATTTACTTCTATCTCTTCTCTGACCACATCTTGTTTCAAATGAGCTCTGAGTCTTCTTCCTGCCCCTTCATGAGGAACAGGGGTGGGCGGGCAGGATTTGAATCTAAGCAGGCTGGTAACATGGTAGCTTGCACAAAAACCTCGGAGGTGCAATCAGTGCAGCAGGGTTTCTTCTGACATAACGACTTTTAATAAAGGTGCAGCTATTCAATGAGTTTTATTATTCTGCGTAATTAATAGTAAATACATTGCATAATTTAAAAAGACTTCTTTAGTGTATTTTAAAGGGTATAACTAGTGAAAGCTTGTTTTTGTTTTTTTTTAGAGTAAGGAATTTTGTAGTCTGAATATCCAACTTCTTTGTTACATCCAATAAGTTAAAATTTATAGATGTAATGTCAATGCTAGTCATTACGGGCGCTTGGAAACAAAACAGGAAATAAGCAGATAAAACTGCATAATTCAATTAACTCTACATGCGTATCTTATTTAAATTTAATTATATGTTATTTTAATTCTGGGTTTACTTTTGGATTGTTTTACTATTTGTGAAAGCATGTATATCCTATTTTTGCCTAAACTTTTAACCTTAAATTAGTAAAACTTCCTTTCAGATATGCCCTGCCGATAGAACTAAAACAGAAAAGACAGTCATTAATGAAATCAAACCACAAAGAAGTATCATGAGCACAAGTGAGATTTCTGTTTTTTAGATTGCCGAAAAGAATGCCAAAGGCAAGAAGCAGGCAGTTTCGTTCATATTCCTAGATGGAGGCAATGAATCAGATTTCTAAGAAGAGGAACAAGATTTTTAGCATGAGATGATAGCCCCATTTTAGTAACACCTTTCTTAAAATGTACGGAATGTTAAAAAAAAGCATCATGTTATAGGCAACATGCTGATTAGACGTGGAGAAAACTTGTGCCCTATTTATAGGCCTTGACATTGGTCTATTTAGTGTACCTCTCAATTAAAAAAAAAAATGAAGCTCACAAAAATAAAGATTTGACTGAAGGAGCAGAGATGTTCTCTGGAACACTCCCATCTTCCAAATGTCTTCGAAGATGTTTTTGCTTTGTTTCATTTTTAATGGCCACCAACATTAGAATAATGACACAATCAGCATGAACAACAAGAACTGTGTGCAAAGTTACAAATATTTGTATCTGTAATTATCTTATAATTGACTCTGTGCTGAGGAAGACAATGAAGAATTCTTTTAAAGTTTCTTTGTAGCTTCCACCCATCTTGTATTTGTGCCGAGTCTGTTGTGTTCTTTGGTGAAGAGCACTCTAGCAACCTCAGGCTGAAATGAGGCAGAATTCAGTCACTTCACACAAGCTCCCTAGAAACGTGCATGTGAAAAAAAATTGTAGTGACAAGAACTGAGTCCCAGAGTTATTCCCCAGGAACTCTACCCAACCAGTGGCATGCTATGTGGTCTGACCCAGCTGGGCACCAGGATGGTATTGACCACTATTCCTTGCAGCTGGACTCCTGTCCGTGGCAGGACTCACCCTCACATAAAATTGCCAACCAGAGCCCACTTGGGTATAGAACTAATTTAGCCTCCTCTGCACTTGATGGAGGAAGAATTTCCTCTTGAGACTAAATTATAGGGCTTGTTGAAGTTGCCTTTTCGTGATCTGTTATTTGAAGGTAATTTTCCAAAGGGGTTGGAACACATGGCCATGAGCTAGAATAGGTTTCTCCATGCACAGCTGCCACGCTCTGGCCAGTGCGTCCCAGCCGTCCAACCCACCAGCCTCCCACGCCCCAGCCTGCTTCCCCAGAGAGAAGCCCAGTCAACAGGCTTGCCACTTAGGCTAGGTCTTGACTTTCTTTCTTAATTAAACCACAAGAATAGCATTTGCCTAGCTTTCTCTGTACCCAAGTTTTCAGAAATGTAACCTCTTGTTGTAACACGCTTAAACACAGATGAGCAGAGCTTTCCTTTATCCTCCAATGTGGCTGATTACAACCTTGTGTAAAATTCCACCTACCCCCCTTTTGTGCTGGCTGGAAGATAAGCTTCTGAGGTTCCCTTGGCTTTTTGAACTGTTGGAAGCTGTGTAAACACAAGTTACAGGTTAGTCAGATTCTGTTTGACCCAGGGCCTATAGAGTGCAAAGAGATTACACCTGAAAACCCCCTTGTCTAATTAAGCAATGGTGTGACCCGTGGTGGGGTGGCTGCTGCTGAGGTCAAATAGCAAGGGGTTTTAGGCCAACTCCTTGCAGCTGCTCATTTACTGATAAATGAGGAACAGCTAGCTGTAAGTGAGCCAACTTTCCTACTAAGTTTCCTTTGCATAAAGCACTTGAATCCTGTGCTGTCTGAGAATTGTTCACTTGAGTCTCAGTACTAACTAGACGTTTGTACCATAAAGACGCAGGGTGCTGGTCCTTTGAGGATAAAGCCCTTCTGATCATAGTTTTGGCACAGCGATTCCCTTTGCAAGTTTCACAGCTGCTGTGCTGAGCCTAGCGCTCTGTTTGGACTGTTTTCTTCTTCCAAAACCTAGACTCTAGATAATAGTCACATGGAATAGTGAGTTTTAGGTGAGGTATAATGATGACAACAGGAAGAGAAGCCCTATGCAATTGATTTGAAGACATAGTCCAGTCCATGTAGAGTAACCCTGGTCATCTATCGAGTATGCACCATACGGCAGGCACTTTGTAGGGACTTTCCATTTTTATCTCCTGTTATTACTGGAGAATAAGCATCATTATCCTCATTTCACTACCAAGATCCCTACAGAACTGAGATCAGCCACCCTCACTCCAGTGTGCTGCTGCAAAATGAAAAGTCTAGAAGGTAACCTGTAACCCCTTAGGCTGACGCCTTGCCCATTCCAGGGAAAGATACTTCACTGTGGCTAGAAAAGTGACTGGGAGCCCCAGGAGGGGCAGGATTTGATGAATGCAGATTTTCCCTGTGAATTAGTGATAAAAGTGAAGATAAGAACCAGGAGCCAGAGATGCTGCAGACGTTATCATCAAAGAAGCCCTCCCTTCATTATTGAGTCTGGACAGAGGTTGTTTCTACGCCTCTGGTTGCCTGGTACCTGATGTTTCTGCTAGCAGCAACCATTTCCCCAAGTTCTGGAGGAAAGTTTGCAGAGCTCCTCTAGGATACCATTTCCCATACAAAACTCAGGTGGTGTGTTCTGGAAGAATCTGAGTCTCTCAGATTCCTGTCCATTGCATATGTTTGAGTCCATCCAAATCAGTGCAATAAAATATATGGTGTTCTTGTTGAAACAGAGCAAGTGATTTGTTTATAACAGATACAGTGGCTCTTGCCATCCAGCTTTGAGTTGGAGGTCAGGCTAGGGCTCCTCCTGTAGTCTTTCCCCCAGACATACACTTCTGGGTGTGTCTGTGAGTCATAAGGGAATCCTCCTGCGGACAGTGGTGAAATCCTGATCAAGCTGTTCATGATCTACATCTGTATTTCACTTAAAGATTTTGAAAACAATTGGAGGAATCTTTAAACTCAAAAGCTTAAGAGGTTAAACATTAATGCCCCGTGAGATCCATATGCCCAGCCAGCCACGGGGCAAGTGTATAACAATGCCTCTGTTGCACCAAAGCCATCTCTTTCCCATGGAGTCACATGTGTTGTGGTGTAGAAAGAATACCTAGAAAGAAAGAGGCTGCAGGTTTTCATGAATATGTCTTCTTTTTATGAATAAAGGACAGAATATGATGATTATAAAGTCACTTTCTTATACAAATTTTAGCGTTGTCTGTCAATTCACATTTTAGTCTGTGTATCAATTGATCATATCAAAACTGTTAATATTTTTAAATAATAAGAAAATTCTCTCCTTTATAATGGAGAATTTTCTGGTTCTAGACAACTTTAGTTTTAGATAATTGTGCACAATTTTACATTCATGTCTCTGCCTACATATTCATCCAATACTCTATTTTCAGTCTCACGTGTAAAATAATTTTCTGTATCCTTAAATGCTATAAGATCAGTGCATTGGGATCATGAAAAATGTCTCATGTTTCTTATGTTGTACCAGAGGCCCTAGTTTTTAACATTACAAACCTGAACTTCTACTTCCATTAAAATTTTTGCCAGCTTGTCTGTCACCCGCTTTTATTTATGTGTTCAAAAACAATGGGACAAGGATAAAGGCCACATCTTCTCTCGGCATAAAAGGAACTTTATGCCCATCTCATATGCATATGCGATTTCCAAATAAGGGGGATGTGCTAAAATGTATTTCCTTCTTTACATAATAAGTTATCCTACAGATAAGTTATCCTTCAACCAGGAAAACAAGATAAAAGAAACAAAGTTAATGTGCATCTGACACATTGAGATTTGATAGCATCATGTGTATTAGAAACCCAAGAAAACTCTCTTCTGCTTATACTGAACTCCCAAGATTCCAGAATCCATTCATGCAGCTTACTCCATTTGTTCTTCTTCCTATAACGCTGATCACATCACTGTTTCCATTCTAGAGGTCATTGTTGGGCGACTTATGGCATACGTGGCTCCTCACCCTTTTTTCTGTATGTTATGCTTTAAGCACTCTGGTATAATTTCATAGCTTTTATGGCTTCAAGTAGCTTGTTTGTTATTCGGACATCCTTGGAGTGAATGCCGAAGCAGCTAGAATGCTTCCCTGTCTTTCCATTAAGTTAAAGGAAGCTCATGGTCTGAATGCCTTAACATGGCTTGCAGTGTTTTCTGTTCTAAGTTACCCCTTCTGGGAACCACAGGAATCTTGATTTTCCTGACCATTCACCCTCCATCAGGCCCAAATGTTTAAAGAACATTATTTTTATGTGCCAATGATTCCAGTATTTGCATGTGCAAATCATGTAATTACTTAATTACCCAAATTGTGCATGGAACTAAAGTAATTATGAACTTAGAAAATTGCTTTAAGAATCTGACCCTGGAAAAATTATGAGAGCAGAAAATGAGTGGGAATTTCTTGAAAGGCTGATTTTGTTGTTGTCATTTTTGTTTAGTGGAAAGTGCAGCTAGGCTGATTAAGTTGACTTCCTTGCCTCAGCTTTGACATCTTAAGAATGAAAATAATATTTACACTATGGGCTTCTGGTGGGTCATGTGAGAAAAATCGAGATAATGGAGAGAAGAGATTTTGGGAAAAAGGCATAACATTAAAAGGGGTGATTTTTTGTAGGGATTCATTTACTACTACTTTTGGGGTAAATATAAATTAGTGGTTTTATATGAATATTTTATCTACTGAAGGATTGCCTGTCATATTATAATAAAAACTAATGAAAGGAAATTGTGAAAATAAAATGACATTATTATTTATCTCTAGGATACACAGCAATTTTTCATTTGCTTCTCTTTATAATACAGTATGGCAGAGAGAAGAGGAAAGACTACATACAGCTACATATGATTAAATGGAAGCTTGCTATATTTAAGAGATTTGTACCAATTATAGGAGCTTTGAAGAGGAAGATTTAAAATGAAGTATCAAGGTATGTCACCTCAAGTATTCATTGTTTTTGATAATTTGGACATTTCTATTACAGACCATATTGCTTTTAGATTGATAGTTACAGGCATGTACATTAGCTACTAAATACATTCAGAAATTATCTGATTCCTAATAATTTGGTGATTATTAAAACTACTATTACTATTACATTTTATGGGAAAAGGCTTTGCTAGGGAATGTATGTTTAAGAAGGTAGAGGCGCTTAAAGTCCACAAAGGGAACAGGCAATTCGATGTGTTCGCTCGTTGAAACATAAAAAAAGAGGATAGAGGCTAACTTTGAGTCTGAGCTTAGTTCCTGGTCCACTGTAAAGAAACTCAACTCTCCAGGTTTCCTGTGATTCATCTAACCTTTCCTCCAGGATCCTTATGATAACAAGGTCACACTGTACACTGTAGAAAAGCACCTGATCAGCTTGTATACACTGATACACTTCTCTGAACACCGTTCTCATTAGGTAACCAAGACTGAGCCATCGCAAAAGATCTAGTGAGCATGAAACAATAGAGGAGTTTGGGCTTTCTGGTTCTGAGTGATACTTTGAAGGTGATTTCAAAGATGTGTAGCAAGAAGAGGAAAAAAGTCATTGAGTTGAACTCTGGATTCTGTTCTCTTGACCACGGGACAGTGTCATCTTTCTGTGTTAGCACAGATGTTTCCAGACAGAGAAAGGACCAGCAATACCTCCTGTGGTCATTAAGTGAGCTCTTCAAAGACAGTGAACCACTAAGGCCCCTATACCCAGTGACTTGGCAGGAAGAGGAATCATCTCCTTGTTTCACAGTCACAATATGTCTGAAATGGTGTTTATTCTGGTAAAATAAACAGTCATTAGCATGATTCACATTTTTCCAGCTTCAGAAAAGGACAGATAAATCATCCACCATTATCCTCCTGAGACCTTTACTTCATATTTTCAGAAGGAAGTGTTTACATGGACTGCTATCATTCCTTAAGTATTTACCAGATGCTTGTCCTCTTCCTAAACAGAAATCTATGTCTTCTATTTGTGTCCACAGTAGCATCATACACTAGGAAATACTCTTTTTTTTGAGTTTACAGGCAAAGGATAAAGAAGCTTAATGACCTTAACTAATTTGCCTAAACTGACACTGGCTTATATTTGCAAGTGCTCATTTGAGTTACCTATATACCCCCAAATCTCTTTAGTGATGTCTCTATAGCAGGCAGCCCAGTGACTAATCCAACCCACACATGCTGACACAAATTCTCTTTTATCTCTAAACCTGTCCATCAGATGAAGACACAAAATCATGTGTTGTCCCGTCACAGAGAAATCACATTCACACCTTTAATTTTTCCAGTCCTGCAATATTGATATATTGATTGATAATAATTAATAATATTTTCTCAGCATCCTGAGATTACCATTTTAAATATGCAGTCTGACAGTAAAAGAATGCTTTAATGGAAGATAAGCTTAGTTCTTTAGGGGGCAGCTTTGTTATCCGCTGAGTAGGCCATAGTAAGTCTGGAGAAAGCTCCCAGCATGGAATGTACAACTTGGTTTGGAAGACTATCTTGAATAACAATATCTCTGCCCATTGATTGTAGATATGACAAGAAAAGTACATTTACAGAATGAGTTTTGTTTTAGTTGAAGAAATATTGAATTCTTCCTCCTCCACTAACATGTAGAGACTCTGAGGAACTAAGACGAAAGATATAGTAAGCAGATATGTACTAAGGGCTGAAAATATAAAGATGATAGAATTATCCAACAGAAAAGGAAAAACACAGGTTATGGAGGGATTATCAGAGCTAGGGATTAGTAAAGCACCTGAGGCAAGTTTCTTCAACTGGAAATTCAGCCAAGGTCTGTTCTAAGTAGGCAACTACTAAAAAAAGGGCAGTTTCTCAATTTTGAGTTTCCCTGCTTAATTTCTATACAACTTGCTAGTGATATTTAAAAGGTCCATCCCTTGGCATCCATGGAAGGAGGTCAGTCAGTGCCTGCAGTGGCCTGATGTGGGGACACTGTGCTCACCGAGCTCTGAGGCGGGCCTAGGCTCCTTGCAAACTTGTAACTCACCAGAATAACTAAATATCTGTAACAGCCACTGTCCACAGTGGCTACTGAGCACTCACCATGTGGCTAGCAGGAATTGAAATGTGCTATAGATGTATAATTAACCTGGGATTTCCAATACTTAGTAGAGAAGAAACTAAACATCATATCTCTTTAACATTTTTATAGGGATTATATGTTGCATATATGAGTTTAAATAAAACACATCCTTATAATTAAATTCATTTAGTGTTTGGTTTCCTTTTAAAGTGTGAATATTTAAAATGACTACAGTATTGAAAGTAATATGTATGGCTTGGATTACTTTTCTATCGGTGCTGCTGATCTATTCAGGCTGACGAAGGACTTTTAAAAAGGCATTTGTATGGGAGAGAGAATTTACCTTTAATGTCAAATGGCTTCCCAAATAGCAGAGAAATGTTTTGAACCAAAGCTAGTTTCCTCTTTCTCTTGCTCTGTGGTCTGACAACTTTTTATAGAACATTTAAAATATGATGTAAAAGATGTCAATAAATTATTGGAATCCCCCCAAAAAGAATATTTGGCAAAAAGAGTAAAACAAATGTTAGGTTCAGAAAAATGGTGAGAGACAAAGTTAGCAGACAACTTTTTTTTTAATACTTCTTTAGCCACATCTTTGCAAATTTTGCTTAAAAAATCATAGGATTTTCTCAAACTTTGCATCTCTTTTGTGCTATTGGCTTATAAGGACATTTAACTGAAATGATTAAGAATAGAAGTTGAGGGTGCAAAGAGGTTTTTTCCTAGGATACCCAGGTCTTAGCCCTTCATGTTTTTCAGTACACTGTCCCTTCTGTTGTTAGAGTTTTCCCCCTGATAGAGTAGAATTCTTTTTTTTTTTTTTCCTAATATATTTAGTACAGGGTCTCACTATGTAGATCAGACTCATAATGAGTCCTCCTGTTTTCAGCTTCCTAAGAACTGGGGTTACAGGTGCTCACCAGCATGGCCAGTCTTAATCTCTGTCTCAGTGTGTCCCAGAGTCGGGGCCAGCACTGCACCCAGGGATTGAACTCTGCCTAAGCAGGCAAGGAATGGCACACCTGGGGTTGAACCCTGGCCACTGGACAGGGAGTGGAATAATCAGTGTCTATACCTATTTTTACACTGAGATTCTTGTTCCACATGCATGAAAAAGTGCATTTGCACAGTATTTACAAATACAACAACTGGAATAAATTTTTGAATTTTTTATAGGGATTGTTCACACAAAGGATATACAGCCCAGTATTTTATTTTCCTCTCTGAGGAACTGTGTTTAAGTCACACTCAGGCAAAATTTGCCTAATTTATATATGATAGTACTGGAAAATAATTTTATTTCTATGCCTTGTATCTAACATCAAATGTTTTCCTTGCTGAATAAAGAAACAGACAATGCTTTGAATAGAAACCTTCCAACAATGCTTTCAAAGTTTTTAAAAGCAGGATTGTAAATTAACTAGTGAAGAAAACTGAGAGGGTGTTGAGTGATAAATATATAATGCATATGTGATTAAATGATAAGTAGGAATTTTTTATTATCTCTTTTACCAATCTAAATTTTTTAGGTGAAGGCATAAATGAAAATCAAACTTTCATAGTTTAAAATTGCTATGGATAATAAGTCAGTTATTAGAAGTACATTTTAAATGTATTTAATATCATATTAGTACTGTTTTTAGCAATAATAGCAATTTTATAGGATGGTATTAATTACCACCTTGCCTTCAACCCACTGTGATTTCTTCATGAGCTCATAGTCCTGCATTACCTACTGTATTGTAAATGCTAATAATTCACATCTATAAAACCAGTGACATGTTAGAGTTGTAAATTTTATTTCTCAATCTTGCCACTTTTAACACGCATACTTTAAATGCGTGATTCAGGTATCTTCAATGTTATATGGTTTTCTCATCCTTTATATATAATATATAAATATAATATACAGATATAACACATATACTTATATATTATATATTATATTTATATGTAATAAAAATAATTTCTCTGGAAAATGGTGAGTTTTTATATTCATAAATAGGCATTGAAGTATTTTTGAATAAAATTTGACAACTGTATGCCACATGTTGGTGGATTAAAACCATAACAGTTTAAAGAAATAAGATGATGTAACCAATGTTTATGAAAGGGCTTCTCTTTAAATGTGAGTGGATGTGAGAAGCCTTGCTGCTGTCTCCTTCATCCACTGTCTGCTTGGCATTGCTGAAATAAATGAGGATTTGTAACAGAATAAACAGAAGAAGGACCTAGACTGTTTCCCCAAAAATCAGCTGTGCTTGAGTTTGCAACTGCTACAGTCATGCCTTTTGCCTGTAAAATTCTGTGTGTGCATATCTAGATCCACTTGCCGGGTTTCAGAGTTCCCCCGAAGTTGCTTCGTTAAGCATCTTTAGCACACCTCAGGAGTTTGGTGTGGTATATTAACTTAATGCAAAGTAGTTTTGACAATTTGGAGCTCTGGATAAAAAACAGATGATTAAAAAAAAATAAAAGAAGTCTCAAAATACAGTCTTAAGGTGAGTTTGATGCTGGTCAAAGAGAAAATGTAACAAAATCAAGTGGTGAAGCTCTGAAGAATGGGCCTTCAAACAAAGGTCAGAGGATAACTAAGAAAAGATTGCAAATTAATTCCCACATGAGTAGGATGCAAATAGTACTGAGAAGGCCATTTCATTGATCAAAAGCAGGTATGACTTAGAAGGCTTTAAGATTTCACAAAGGAAAGACAGGTTGTGTCAAACACAAGGATGGCTTACTTCTGGGTGATTGGTTGCTTGCTTGTAGCTGGCCAACTGCTGAAGGCCGAATCAGTGGCTGTTTTCCGGAGCTCTGTTTGCTTGCACAGTCATTAAGGTTGAGTAGTTCAACTGCACCACAGAAATGGCTCAGGAATGGCTATGTATCAGACTATTTTTCTATTGATTCTGATTATTCTGATTTCATCTTCTTGAGGCAGAAGACTCGCATCCAGTCACTTTTTTCTCAACACAGGATCACGCCCCAAAGATTGCCTAGATCACAGGTCAGATAGGAGCTTCTTATGGTTCAATGAGAGTCAGGTAAAGAGACAGCTGCTAATGATGTTAATGGTCAGGTGTGAGCAATCCACTGCAAAGAGAACATGGAACTGATGAATTCTGTTTCTAAATTATTACTATCCTTGGCAGGTAACCTATTTGTGCTGAGCTGGCCCCATAACTCTGGGTGTCATTCCGGAATCTCACGTCCACGTGTGCATATTGAATAATGGAATGATGAACACACCCCTCTCCCATCGGAGTGGCTCAGGGACATGCTGAGCACTTTGTTTTCACCCTGACTAATCAAAGTCAAGTGGTTTTCTCAAGCACCTTATCAAATCCCAGGGAAGTACATCCTACTAAGTCATTAGAAGGGAAATGCATCATGGAAAAGTGTATCAGAGAAAGTTGTTGGAAGTCTTTCAGTTTTGGCCTCTGCTGCTAGTTTTTACTGAGATCTATTAATTTATGTGAGCTTCCAGGAAATAGTGATCACACTGTTGTCTACCAGAAAGCACAGTTCTCTTTTCTGCAAGTGGAAAAGATGTGTAAGGTCTAGTCTCTGCTCTCAAGGAATTTAAAATCTATGGAGTGAAAAAGTAACACAAGTCATAACACGATCCCTGTTACCATAGCGCTAAGTAACAATGGGGGTGTATAATAATTTTAGCTGGCATGACTAGAAAATAATCTCTCAGGAAAAACAAGTAAATTTTAAGCTGTGACTTAGGACTTAAATAGGTATAGACGGGTGTGAAGCTCTTTCCTGGTACAGGTAACCGCATCAGAGCCTCATGAGGTACAGAACTTGTCCTAACCCTGAGCAGAGGCAGTGGAAGAGAAAAATATGGTGCCTTAATGAAAAATGGGGAAAAGACATGACTTTAAACATCAGCCTTTTCTTCATATTTAATTAGTGATGTTATTTTGCTTTGCTTATCTTTACAACAGAAAGGCACAGATACATTTTGAGAGGCAAAATGACTTGCTGTGTTTTGTAGGTTAAAAACTGTCACTATCAGCACTATGAAGACATAGACAGCCAGAACCAACCAAACAAACAACAAACTGACAAGACGAAAGGGGATGGCTTAAAAGACACTGTGGAATGAGAAGGGACACAAATCAGTTATCAGGCAAATATGTGGGGAAAGGCAGAAAATAGAGAGATACAGGGAAAAACTGAGTTAGACACCATTTCTAGTAAGGTCTTTTGAGACAACACACTGTTTTGACTGTCCTGACTGACAGTGATGGAAGGCATTATTCAAGGGGGAAAATAACATATTGAGGGAAAAAAAAGAATGCATTGGCTCACACCCAAAGTGCCAGGGAGCTCAGTGTGGCTGGCTCTTGGTGTGCTTGCCAGGCCAGCATTCCCTGACCTCCCATCAGCTCTGGACTTTATTTTCATTCACATTGAATTCATTCCTACCCTTTGAGTTCTAGATAAAGGCTGACCACAACTGCAGCCCAGCAGCTCCTCAGCAACAATTCCAGGAAAGAGGAGAGACCTTCCCTCATGTTTCCCCTGAGGGTGAAGAGGCCAGTGGCCTGGCTGTGGGTTCTCTGATTGAAACTGTGAACAAGAGCACCAAGGGGGCTCTTTGAGGAAAATTTGGGGTCCTGCTTGCAAGAGAATGGATAATATCTGTATATACAAAATAGCTAGCATAGATGTACAGCTACTTACTCTAAATTCAATGAGAAGAAAGATTTGTACTAATAGTATTTGGATAAGAGATCATGTCTGCATCTTGTACTATGGATAACCACTAAGAAGACAACAATATGCAATGTATTAATTATTGAAACTGTCCTATTAATCGGTTTTGAAACTGACTCATTGCTATTTGTTTCTCAATAAAATTAATACAAAAAGAGAATGGACAACTGATTTTGACTGATCCAGAAACAATTGATCTCTTTTTTTGTTTGTACAACCACTGAGGTGAAGCACATAGATGGGAGGAAAGTTGGTTTGGCTCCATGTAGCAAGGAGGAGCAGGTGATAAGAAAAATTTGTGCCTCTTCCTATGTAACTCACAACAAGCTTACTCACAACTGTTGTTATAATTATTACATTGCCCATTCAGAGTGTAATTCTAGTGAAAGCAAACAATACACAGCTTTGACAGTGTATATTATGTGAGATGTTTTATTGTTCCGAATTTTCTCTTAACAAGTATTATTTCTACCTGAAAGAGCCCCAGGACTGCAAGGGCTGCATTTCTTATTTACTTATTTATTCATTTTTGTCTTTTTGAGACAGGGTCTCATTATGCAGTTCAAACTGAGCTTGAGCTCATTTTGTAGTCCAAGCTGGTCTTGAACTTGCAACAATCCACCTGCCTCACCTTCCTGAGTGCTGGGATTGCAAGTGTGTGCCACCATGTCTGGGTAGGCATTTCGTTGTTGATTGCTCATAAATTAGACAGTAATTTTCAAATACATTTCAATATATTTAATACATATATAAGAATGCATGAAAAGGTCTGCTGATAGATCTAGCATTCATAGGACTTTTTTATTTATTACAATTTTTGTTAAAATACTTAAGGATCATAGCATGAAATGGTTGATTTTTCTTTTCTCTCTCTTTTTTTTTTTGGTGGAACCAGGGATTGAACTCAGACCCTTGTGCTTGCCCAAAGAGCACTTATTCTACTGAGCCATCTCCCCAGCCCTAAGATTTTTTTAATTAAGTTCTTTTATGAATCAGTAAGAGAACCATATAAAAAGAGGTCTTCCTTGACACATTTTAAGACTAGGACATCTGATCGAAACTTTCCATCACCTAGAATACTTGAGAGTGAATACTGTAGCCTGTTCTAGCTGAACATTTACTTTGCCTAAGGGATAATTTCTGCATGAGTGATGCATGAGTATAAACAATTGAAGCTTGAGCACAGGATATATATATATATATATATATATATATATATATATATATATATATATTACATTAATAATCCCAATACTTATTTATATTAAAATAATGCCATATCAAACTGTGTCACTAAAGGCTTGAAATAGTTACACCATAATAAAAAGTATAAAATGTATGCATCAGTAAGGATTTATTAGTGCTGATCCTGTGCTATAAACTCACAAGTATTTGGTAATAGGATTGTGGGTATTCTTTGTTGCAATCACAGTCCAGGCTCAATTCCCACACTTTTAATTATTCTCATAGAGGACATATTTAAAATTAGATGTAGTTGAACAGTGATTGCCAGAATTGTAAGAGTGGGTGTGGGTGAAGTGTTGGGAGAGTTGGATCAATCTGTATAAGGAGTAGTTTGCATTCTCTGCTGTAGTAGGGTGAATATAGTCAATAGCGATGTGCTAAGTATCTGAAAAGAGCTAGAAAACAGGATTGAGAATGTACTTGTCTGAAGGAATGATACAAGCTTGAGGTGATTGATATGTTAATTAGCCTGAGTAGATCATTACCTAATGTTTACATGAATCAAAACATCACGTTGTATCTCAGAAACATGCAAAAATACTACATGAATTAAAGAAATTCAAAATAGTAAATTGAAATAAAAATTAAATGTCATGCTGGATCCTACATGGTAGGAGAGCTCAGATGAAATGTGTGGTAGTGGACTGGGCAGGCAAACATGAGCCTCAGAAGTTCCAGTTTCTTAGCACTCACTCTTTTAGGAATAGAACAGAGAAGACCACTCCCATTGCTATAACTTTAGCTCCTTTGCAGTATGACGGTGAGAACAAAACTTACCAGAGAGTGTAAAGAGAAAGAAACACTTCCGGTAGGCCAGCCATCTGTGAGCACTGCACCCCAGCTTCAAGTATGGCTTGTGAGTTGTTAAAGTAGATGAAGGGTGAGATGGAGCCAGGTTTTCCCTGGAATGTTATGATAATGGATATGGTAATACCCAGATCCTTGGGCTTTCCTTGTGCGCCTGCACAGGAGGCCACTCATAACTGTGGATGAGACCTGCAGCTGTGTGGGAAGGTGCCTGGCAAAGGTGAAGCACTCTGTGAATGTGAATTGTTATTGTCTTTCAATTCATTTGAGAAAAATTACCCTTTGCTGACATAAAATAAACTCCCATTTTCTCTATTTCTCTAACATTGATCTAAAACCACCCAACTTTTGCCTTCATTAGATGCTTTTCAGGAAGAAAACTGTTTGAACCCATGGATGATAAATGGGCAGTTACTACAGGAGGGAACACAGGTTCCTGGTGGGATAGAGCTTATAGAAGAGAGAGCAACACACTTAGCATGTGTTGAGTGGTGGGCAGAGAGTGAAGGAACCAGAAAGAAATTTCTCGATATAGTCAAGTATCAGGATTCTGGCTAGCATTTTTGATAGCATTTCATCCAGAATCAAAGTTAACTATATGGGCAGTAAATAAGTAAAATTATTACATTCAACAACAACAGCAACAACTAAAAACCAATGCAAATATCTTAGTCAATTTGGTCGAAAGGTCAGACTGACCAGTATTTAGCATTGAGTTGACACAGTCAAACCACTGTGTAGGTATTTATAGCAGGCTCAGAGGACTTGACGAAATGTCAGAGTGACAGAAAAGATGACAGTTTGTGGGTTTCTGTCTAGAATAGCAATATGGTGGCCTGGCCTGAGTGAAGAGTCATCTCTTCTCTATAGAATGAAAGGAACCTTCTAAGAAAGTCATTTCTGGCTTGTGTATGGAGAGAATTGATGACCATTTAAAAAAGGAGTTTTGATCTCATATTTTAAAGACACTTGGATATACATCAAAATTAAGAAATGTTCTGTCAGAATTCATTGACATGTTAATTGAAATAATTTTATTGAAAATTAAATGGTAATCATTTTTTTTCCCTAAATTTCTGCTCAGCGAATTTGCTGAGAGTTGTAGGGACAATACTAACCTCTGACACCAGTGAGAGCTGTTAGAGGGCAACGCTCACATCTATACTCAGGAATAAGATTCAGCCTTGAACGGCAAATGCTTAGAAAGTTTTCTACTCTTTCAAATTCCTAATTTACTCAAATAATATTTTACTCACAGTAAGGATTTTCCTTAGGAGCACACCCAAAGGAAAAAATAGGGTGAAGGCTGGCAATACTGGATTTCATCATGATACAGTCCAGGACTTACTTATTTTGTTCTCTGTTGTCTGATTTCAGTGTCTGAGATTTTGTTAACTCTTGCTTCTCCCTGGTCAAATATCATGCTCAGTTTTTGCAGACCTCATCAGACTAAAAGGGGGACAGTTCCCCTGAGTAAATGCCTTCCAGTGCTCTTTTTTCTTCCCCTCATTTAATCCCTGACATCCATCTTTCTAGATGCCAGGAGGAAGCAAACACGGTCCTATTCCTTTTCTAACCAGCTCCACCTGCTGGTGCTAACCTGTGTTTCTTTGAGATTGGTGTCCTTCCTTCAGATAATGTGACTCTGAATTCTTTTTCTGTAGTTTTGTGTTTCTGAAGTACTTAATTCCTGGTCAAAGCAAAAAGGGAAGTCCTTCTCAGGATATTTTCTTTGGGCTTAGCCTGAGTTTCATTAGCGTCCCATGTAATGGCTGTCAGAGAGTGAATGAACAACCGTAGGAAATAAACCTCTGGGCAGTTGATGAAGTTGGGGTTTGGAGGGAGGTGTTGCCCACCACTTTCCTGGTAGGCCTCTCTAAAGACAAACTTAGCAGGGTTCTACTGTTTGGAGGAGCAGAATATTTTGTTTGTTTTATTTGGGGATTCAAGAGACAGTGACTCAATGGCTAAATACAGTGGATCTTTTATGATGCCTGACAAGCAAGTGTGAGTTCCACATCTGCTCCAGAGAGTGTAACTAGAGGTCATCTAGGTTCTTGAGAAATGTTCCACTCTTTCTTGAAATCAACAAAGCAATTTGGCCGTGTTTCTCGTTACTTCTCATGTAGTCGTCTCTCATCTCCTTCATAAGCTCACCACCCTTTGTGCTTACCCCTTCAAGGTATAGATTAGTATTTCATCTGTGTTAGAAAACACTTTTGGCTTCAGGAAGGAAAAAAAAAAAAAGGTTAGTAAGTGGGTGTTTCTTTAGGAGCCTTTATGTGTGGCACACTGGTGGTTGCTCCTTTAGGAGCCCGTTGCGAATCATGACCTGATCAGTTTCGGCCTCCCTTTGCTCCACACACTGAAGACACAGTGGCTGGCTGGGAGCTTGATGCTGTTGGCTGCGCGAGCCTGTGCTTGGTGAGATAGCGTGAGGAAGGTGCCAAGAAACTGGGAGGGAGGCTGAGTTTCTCAGCATTTACTCTTTGATCTCACTCCTCATGTTCTCAGCTCTTTACTTGAAGAGCTAAAAAAGTCTGTTATAGTCAAGCCAGTGCTTCCTTCCTGGTTATTTTCCCAGTGACTTGGCCTGAAAATCTTGCTGTAGACATATTTTTTTGGCATTTGGTCCATTTTCTTAGTGTCCTCTGGCAAGGATGTGTTAGGTGTAAGTGTGCACACATGGACACACAGACCGACTTCAGCTCTTGGTACAATACAAATTCTAAAATCATAAATCATATTCAGTCATAGCCACCAGCAATTCATCTTGGGTCTTCATATTCTATTCTGCCAAGAATTGTCCTGGAGTTTTAATCAGGATCCCTGGAATTATGAGTTCACAAAACTTAAGAGAACAGAAATGTAAGGTCTTTTAACCATCCTCAGGAAAGGACTGAACGTATAAAATTTGCTTAATGATGGGTTTTTTCAGCTTTTATTATTAATTTATATTTATCCCTTAGTACATAAATATCACTAATTTTAAATTTATTATCTACTGTAGTATTTTTATGTTTTTACTGCATTCTCCAAATATTGTGAGTACTCTTCTTTACTCATATGAAGATAATCAGATAAACACCAGGCCATACTATTTCCAAATCCTTCACACATCTGTAGAACTATTCCTATCTTTTTGTATTCACTAATGAAAGAAAGGGACAGCTGCTAGGGGTAGTGCCTTTTGAATCTCTTTCATGGCCTACCAGAAATGATGCCAATGAAGTTAACTAACTCCAGACAGTGTTGGGCCTAAGCATGTCATAGATATAGGGAGGCTAGGGTGTTGTCTTATGTCTTAGTTTGACATGACGTATCTTTGAAAATTTTTAATATCTTTGTAACATTCTTTTTCTTTATTTTGTTCTGGTACTTCTGCATGATAGGGACCCTCACACTGTCATTCTGAAGGGAACATATTTTTCCACTGTCATCTGTGTTTCTCATGAAAAATATCCCCTTTACTCTTGCCTGCTTTCTAAGTTGCATTGTGTTACATTCTCTCTTTCACTTTTTAAGTTGTTTTATCAAGAAAAGTGTTTGTGTTCTGAGTTTCTCCAATTAAATAAGGATTATGATATTCAAAGTAGATATAACTGTAGAGTATGTTTGTTTGTAGGTTTGTTCTGTGTTCATTGAACTGTGCAAATCTTTTTTCTTTTCTTTCTTTTTTTTTTAGTGTATTTGTGACGGAGTCTCACTATGCAGCTTGGACTTGCGGTGATCCTCCTGTTTTCAGTCTCCCCATCCGTGGGATTAAAGGCGTGCCCCACCATGCCCCTCTGTATCTGGCTCAGTGCGCCCCAAGGCAGGGCCAGCGCAGCATGTGGTGCCGGGAACTGGACCTGTTCCTTGCTCTTGCCTGAGCAGGCTCTTATTCTGCTGGCTGAGCTATCGTGCCAGCTCCAAATCTTTCTTCTTGATCAGAAGTCATTTTAATCCCCCTTAAAGATGGTGATTTATTTTATTTAAAAGGAAACAAAATGCACAGTCTTACTTCATATGAAAAAAACATATTTAAGTAGCTAAGAACTTGTATAAAAGCTCAGGATGAACCACAGAAACATTAGCTTCCTAGTATGTTTTCCACACATGAATGATGGTCACGTGTCTGTATGTGTCGATGAATATTTAACACCCAGCTCTCGGGCCAGGGAGTTAGCTCAGTAGAATGAGTGCTTGCCTGGCAAGCTCAGGGTCCTGAGTTCAATCCCTGGTACCGCAAAAAAAAAAAAAAAAAAAAAAAAAAAAAAAAAAGGATTGAGTATGATATTTAAAATATTTAGGACTGGGGACATGGCTCAGTGGAATAAGTTCTTCCCTGGCAAGCACAAGGGCCTGAGTTCAATCCCTGGTTCTGCAAAAAAACCAAAAAAACAAAAAGCCAGCTCTCAATAGAAACTGCAGTTTGCCATGTTTTTGAACAACTTAATTTTATTTGATAAACTGAAAGTCCCTGAACCTAGAGTGAGAAGCAAACTGTACAATAAACTCTCTGAATGCAAAGTCTAGCACACAATGGATAAAACTCTTCATTATAACACTTAACTTCCCTCCTTTTTGGTTTTGTTTCTTTCTTTCTCTTTCTCTCACCCCCTGCCTTTCTCCCTTTATCTTTAACTTTGTCTCTCTCTCCTTGTCTTTGTGTCTGTCTGTCTGTCTGTCTGTCTCTCTCTCTCTCTCTTTCTCTGTCATCCTTTGGATAATATTTAAGAAGCTTCATGATATTTTTCAGCTCTATCTCTTAGCAGCCAACTACATACTGGAGAGGGAGCCCAAGTTCAGATGTGCAGAGCAAGCCCAGTGAGTCTCCCCACATAATGGCAGTAACATTAGTATTTCTTTTTTCAGTAAAATCTTTGGAAGTTTGAGTCTTAGTTTCCTTCTGCGTGATACAGGTTAGGTACTAATTGAATAAAGAAGCCTATGAGAAAGCCCTGGAATATGATAGTTCCAATAAATACTTCCTCTACAATTGTCTGGTAATGCCATTACTATATTTCAGGGGGTATATAGTATATATGAAATAAATATGTTATTGTTTTAAAAAGTTTACTGTAAATTTTATTTCATTTCAAATGCCTTTATCTTCAAACCATTTTATTTGTAGTATTTTTTTCCTGATATCACCTGTATCAAACATATACAAAGGCAGAATTTTTGAAAGCATGAAGCAAACAGTGGCTCAAGCTATGGCCTGCAACCAGCACTTACTTACTTAGCTTACTTACTTGACTTTGCAGCTCTTTGCATTTCCCCTGTATCACCAAGAGAGAGGACAGCACAGTCCAAGTTAGCTTTTGCACACGGAAAATGTAAATCCCAAAGATTTATGCAAAAGATGACTTATCTGAACTCTGCTATGGAGATTTATTTTATTCAGTCATTGTATATTTGTCAGTCTCGAAGAAGCACTTTCAGGTTTTGCTTTACATGAGCTTTTAATTAATTTTCAAATGAATGTGCTGCATTTGCCTTCACCTCTTTAGGTCAATGTTCCCCAGTTGAGTCACTTGTCCTCAGTCCCTTCTGCTCAGCAGTGCAGATAATATAAGTGTGTTCTTGTTTGTGGCCATCATTGTCCTGGCATGGAACCAATGAACTGAGTCTTGCTCTCCAAAGAAAATGCCAGAGGGATCAAAGGAAGGTGATGGGGGAAGTGGGTAAAGCAATCAACAATAAATCCATCGAACAAGTACTTCTACGACACCTCCTATGTAACAGAGACTGTGGCATAAGCTCATAAAATCCCCAGAGGAAGAGGAAAGGAAAGAAGCAAAGTCATGAAATGTGGAACGGAAGCATATTTAAGAAGGGGTCCATAAGTGCAAGCGTCCAGAATAAAGGAACACACAAGGATATGTGAAATAGCTGAAAGAGAAAGGTGTATGTATTTGTTTCTGATGGAATCAAATGTATAGAATATTCTTAATACCCCAAGGTACACAGACACTTCACTCTGTCATTTTATAATGTGCAGAGTATTATATCCTACCATAAACTCGATTGGAAGGCCTTCTGCCCTTCCTTCTTTGGATCTGGGAGCTTCTCCTCCATTCAAAGCTCCATTTATTTGAATTCCATGAAAACCTAATGAAATGAATGTAACGACATGAGACATATTCCCTTAACCTAATTTTCCCCCATCTTGACATGCCAGCGGGTGACTTCATGGATATTTATTTGACATTAATGCTTTGGGATTTGGATTTTGAAAGTTTATATTTTTTCTTTCCACCAAAAATGAAAATTAGAGGAGGCAGATGACACAACAGTTAGGAATCAAATGTCCCAGCAGAGGTAGGCATCCTTTCACATTTCTGCAAGTTAGTCAGGCCTGCAAAGCCACTAACGGTGTTGTTACACCTCAGGTTTCTTAGAGATCACTTGACCTTTTAAACTCCACAAAAGGAAATTTTTTGCAGATAGTACTCAAAATATCAATTTTTTTGTTTCAAGGTAAAAACATTGTTTTAAATAAAGGTGTTGTGGTTTTTCTAAGTCAGGAAATATGTCAGTGCTGTGACTGTAGGGGTGTCCAAACCATGTGTCCAGTTGGATCCAAATATTTTTCATTGATCTATCTATCTTCTCTCTAATGGACCATTTCGCTCAAGTAAATCAGACTAATAATCTGAACTTATATATTATTGTAATGTATGCATTAATGTTTTATAAGCTCTAAAGCAAATTCTGAACACAATTTGAGTGTTTTCCTGTATCTCACATGTGTCACAGAGTCTACTTCCTTCTTCTGACTAGAGCTGATCTGCAGGAAATAAAGACATTAAACACGAGGTTTGGGGAATTTTTGTTAGTATCATGGAAATCTATGTAGATAGTGTAGATAAACAATGTAAGGCTTGGATTCATTATGGTTTACAGAATAATCCCTCTACTCATTACTGTGTGGTGAGATGAAAGTTATTAAAGCTCCCTGGGCTTGTGTAGTCATCGGTGAATGGGATCAGTGACACAATCTTCATGGAGTTGTTCCACGAGAAAAACGATCAATAAGTAGGAGCAATAGCAAATATTTTTCTCATTCTTGTGCTTTCAATACAGATATTTGCTCCAAAGTTTTCTTCTTTTTCATCAAGAAGGAGAGATGATCAGGAAAGAGAGGCCCTGGAGGAGGGGTGACATGAGGCCATGTGTATGTTGTTAGTTCTCTCTTAGAGTCCTTCCAGCTGAGATTCTGCAACCTGGCAGAGCAAAGCTCAGATAAACACAGCTGCTTCTCTGTTCCTCCTGAGGTGGTGTGGCTGCTGGCATCACCCTCTATTTATAGTGAGCAGAGCTCTGTAGGGCCATGGAAAAGTTGCAGCTTCAAAATGAGGTCAGAGGGTCACTAGAGTGACTGTGGCTTCCATCAGGCATTTATGGAGTGGAAAGTGAAAGCCCAAGGACAAAGGTCTCCAAGCATAGGATGGATACAAGAGTTCCCTTTCTCATGTAATGAGGAGGAAGTGTCTACAGGGCCCATCTCACGGGGCTCACCTCACTGAATGTCAGGTATGATGTATCTGTCAGATATTTAAATAAATTTATATTCATTTAAATAACATGCAGTGCACATGCCATTATAAACCCATTATAAACCCATTGAAAACCATAAAGCTTGAATAACTAGGCTAATCAGATAGGTCACCAAGCTGTGAACTTTTTGAATAATTGTGCTATTATAGTACACAGGTGAATCCTTACTTAAATGAGTATAAGCAAATCACACTGATTTTTGTCTTGGATTAAGTGCCAAAAGCAGTGCTCAAATTGAGAATTAGGTGCATGTAATAGATTGAGGGATTGCCCTCCTGCGAATGATATAAGACATTGAGGAAAGCAGATGGCAGGGATAGGTTCTGAACAAGAATGTGGACAGAAGACTTCAGCCCAGTCTTACAAAAAGACCAGAGTCCTAAATGTCACTCCAGAGGGTGTTCTTGATTTGAGAGTAGAGAGTCTGATTTTTGTACCTCTACTTGAGTTCTTTGCTGTGTGTTTGCAGTTGGTGTCGAGTTGAAGGCTGTCATCCTGGTTGAAGTAGCTCCTGTTTTGCCAAGAAGAGGACAGCTATGAGCTGGCAGTAGGAGCTTGGGTGCCCTCTGGGTGATAACTTGACAGCACTTGTCTTGTGGTCTGTACTGAATAAGGGAAGTAGCTACTACTCCACACCTCCTTTCCAGTGTACAGCTACTAAAGAGACCTGTTTCAAAATCAGCCTCCCTGTCTAAACAATACACCTTAAGATTTATCTAAAGGCCACACTGGTGACAAGCAGAACTGTGAATAGGCAGTAACAGAGCACCTGCATGCACCCTTCAGAGTTTAATTAAGCCCTCACAATAACCTCCTAGAAAGGCTTGACTTTGCTACTGTATCTATGGGAGCAATTTGAAAGAGAATCTCCTTTGGTGGGAACAGCTGGCTTGTGTAAATATAAGTCCATTTATGAACTGTATGTACTTGAAACCATGGGTAGATTCAAGTGACTTAATAAAGAATTATGACTTCAATTAGTATGTACTGTGGTCCCAATGGCAATGCTATATGATGCTCACAGGACACACCTTTCACCCTTACAATATTTAGAAAAATTTGAACTTCAAACCAGGTGGTCCCGTGGGTCTCAGAGAAGAAATTCTGACATTGCACAACCACTTTTCTACACAGGTGATGAAAGAAACCTCAAAAGCTTCAGATGAGTTGTTCTAGAGAAAACAGCTAGCAAAACAGTCTATGTTCAACAGTCATCCATAAGAATTCACTATCCAAAATCCTAGGTCTTCCAGTGTCAGGATCCACTGATGTTAAATCAAAGCTTAATGTAGAGAACTATACTGGATTTTCACCCCAAAAGACAAATTATAAGAAAACTGAGTCTTTAAGTTGACCAGAACCTATTCACATTTGTTGAGTAGTGTGACTAACTTTATACAGAAATGTGTTCTATAACTTCCAAATAGATTATTGGGAATGCATTTTGCACATTAAATAAACTTGCTGCTTTGAAAAGCAGGCTATTCCATCATTCAGGTGAGAAATTTAGAAAGCTCTATACTGAATCAGACTCTATCTTCCTGTAAGCTCTACTCATCAAACATAGCCCTGGTCCCAGAACACCATAGACTGCTCACGGGCTTTTCCCTTAGCAGTTTACTTTGCAAATAAATGAATAAATAGAGGATGTTATATCATCTTTCCTTATCTAACTCAGCGTGTCCATACCTCTGGCCATTCAAATTCACCTTTTTCTGGGAGATTCTTTAAAGAGCCATCCTTAGGCTGAGACTTTCAAGGGTTCTCCAAGTAAAGGGCAGAGAAGAAGTGAGAGGACACAGTCTTACAGCCTTGTCTCAGTTTGAAAGGCAACCCTTCTGCTTCACAGAAACAAGGTTCAAATGCAGCCACTGCTGGGGGGGAGGTGAGTATCAGTTGGATTTTTCCAGCTGCTAGAGAGTGGAAATAAAGGGAGTCTAGGCAGTGGCAGCTTTGTGTCATGACAGAATTCCTTCACTCTGAGTGGTACTGCTTGCTAGTGGGTGGAACATACTGAGGCCTGTTAGAGGAAAGCTGCTTACATCATGGCAGCCAGGTAGCACAGACAGGGGGAGCCTGCAGCAAGTGGACTGCAGGGACACCCCAGTGACCAGCCTCTTCTGATCCAGCTCCCCCTAGTAGCACTGTCAGCCTCTGAACTCCTGGCGGGGAGGGGAAGCCAGATATTCCTAAGAGCACAATGCCCCCCACAAGCCAACCACTATACAGAGCCCTACCTCAGAGCACATGGGATTCGGGGAGGGAAACATTAGCGCTAAAGAATAACAAACCACTGAGGATAGCAAAATCCATGGATGCTCAAATCTCAGTAGTACAGTATTTACATAACTTGTGCATATCCTTCTGTATGCCTTTTTTCTTTATCTTATTCATACCTAATCTAATCAAATGTTATGCAAATAGTTGTGGTTCTGAATTGTTTAATGAATAATGACAAGGAAAAAACTGCATGTTTGGTACAGACACAATATTGTCCAAGTATTTTCCACTATGGCCGCTCGAATTAGCCAATGTGAAAAAGCAGAAGTGGAAAGCTAACTCGGTTTGTTGAATATGTGAGTGAGTGAGTGAATGAATAAATGAATAAATGAATGAATGAATGAATTGAATATTTCAGACATTATTAAGAAATATCCTTTTAAAAGATGGCCCTCTTCTGTCTTTTTTTCGTTTATTTATTACAGGATCTCACTACACGATTCAGACTATAGTGATTCTCCTGTTTTCAGCCTCCCTAGCACTGAGCTTACTCCAGGTGCACACCACCATGCCCAGGTCCCGGTGGCTGGCTCATCGCTGGGAGTAGGGGGTGCAAGGCAAGTGGTGCCTGGCATTGAACTCTGGTCCTTGTTCTTACCTAAGCAGGCACTTAGTTTGCTGAGCTGTCTTGCCAGTCCTAAAATATGGCCCTCTTCTCTATTTTAGCACCTACATTTGTGCATATTAGCCTCATTATTCTGATATACTACCAGTGAATCAGAAACTACAATACTCAGGAAAATAATTATTGTGAGAGAATAGAGGTATTGGCAAACAGCCTCTTTAATTTTTCAGAGGGAAGCAGTGTTTATTCAAATTCAAGCGTCAGGAAAACCCATCTAGAAACATCTTAAGACAAAACAATCAACAAGCAGTAAGATTTAGCAGTATTGTGCTGTTTTCTAACAGGTATCTCAATCTCAAAATACACAAAACAAAAGACAGAGATATTTGGGGGAAAAAACAATAAAACTGATGCATTATACTTCTGGAGAAATAAATGTTCTAACTGAAATCTTATTTTCTAGAAATACATCCAAAGACACGTAGTTTCACTTTTGGGTTTTCTTTTCTATCTCTAAGATAATATTTTAATGTTGGTATACTTTGCACCTCATGTTTCAGCTATTTAGAAAAGCACACTGGGTTTTTCCCATGAAGCTGTTTTGTAAGATGGTTGTTTAAAATAACTTTTGTGATGATTCTTCCAATAATAGAGAAAATTAATGAATCAGACAATTAGATCATATCATGGATCTAGCTTTTTATGTTGAAAATGGAAGCTGCACAATATCCATCTCAGTATTTTAACATATTAAAAATCTTGGAACAGGAAGATAGCTCAGTAGAATAAGTGCTTGCCCGGAAAGTGCAGGGTCCTGAGTTCAGTCCCTGATACCGAAAAAAAAAAAAAAAAAATCTTGAACAAGTCTTCTAGATCAGAAAACAGATTGTCTTATCATTAGCCTGGCTACTGGCTACGCTTTGTGAAGTTTTATGATTTGAAATATTCATCTTTTGGACTGGAGAGATAGCTTGGCGATCTAAGTGCCTGCCTGGCAAGTACAAAGGCCTGGGTTGGATCCCCAGTACTGCACGCCCTGCTAGACACTGAAAGTTGATGTGGTGGCACATACCTCTAATCTGAGTGCTGGGGAGGCTGAGACAGGAAGATCACTATGAGTCTGAGCAAGGTAGAGGGACCATGTACCAATTAAATAAATAAATAAATAATTTAAAAAATTAAACAAGAAATACTCATCTTTAATTACTTGTCATAATTATGCATGTAATATGACATACTATTATGTTAGTATTGCTTCCTGTGTATCAAAAACCATTATTTCCAAAACTTTCTTTGTGCCCCTTGAAGATAGAGCACTAGAAAATTGTAATCTGGGAACACAGAGAGACAATCCTAAATTAAATTTCAAATGAATATTAACATATTTGCCATATATTTTAGTGTCCTTGAGGAGAATATTCACACTTTCTTAGACTTACGTGTGGCTATATTCTTTTTTTCACAAATAGGACTTTAAAATTCTGGATAACTATTAAAATCTGGATCTTAAATGGACTCTTGTATTGGTGGTTCATAGCCATCAGCTCATTCAACTTTAGTTCCAATCTCATCCTCGGGAGCCTTTCCAGAGCTACTGCCTTCACCCTGAAGCTCTGTGAATTTTCCCAATTCAAACTTGGGTTTCTTCAGCATTTTTACTTTTCTGATGCAGACATCATAAAGAGGGTAGATAGACTGGCAAGCCTTCTCTATGTCTTTGCCGGTGCTGTCTGGAATCAGTTTATTGACCACTTCCTCCAAGTCGTTTGTCTGCACCTCTCATGTTATGATTTCCATCTTCTTCTTCCAGATCTGGTGGACTTGTTGGTGCTGAGCGTAAGAGGTCTTCCATATTTGAATTGTGTTGTTTAGTAAATCCAACACAGAACAGTCGAAACAAATAACCACCGGTAGGCTTGACATCAACAAGAACTTCAATCATGGTCTGCCATTTTTTGACCACGGAACACATTTTGTCATGGCTGAGGTCCATGCCATGGAAGTTAGCCAGGCAGTTTTGCTCTGAACATCTTCAGTAATTTTTTGGTTTTTTTTTTTTTTTTTTTTTTTTTTTTT
>PVKA01007895.1:0-37396 GCA_004027165.1 Ctenomys sociabilis | reverse complement strand
GCCATGCCCAGCCATCTTCAGTAATTAGCTTGAATCTTCTAAAGCCAATTTCATCATTCTGCAGATCAGCAAGGCTCACTTCAAACACACAACCTTTGAGCTCATCAGATGTAATTTTGGTTCCTTGAATTTTGGTGACGAGTGTTTTCTCAATATTTCTTATGTTGAACATCACCGGCGCCTTCACATCATACCAGTCTTTTTTAGAAAATGGATCAACCACTTTCTTCTTGGCTCCTTTTTTGCTGCTTTTCGTAAGGCACTTGCTCTTGCCTACCGCCATGATGCTGCCAAGGGAGCCAGAAGGTTACATTCTTTAGATGAAGAAACTTGAACTTAGTGGTAAGAGGTATCTTATTGGAGCTTTAAAACTATGTTCAATATGTAAAAGATAAAAATCCCAGTATGTGCATGAAAATGCAATTGTACAGCTTACAAAATAACACACAAATTGTCTATCTTCCTGTGCTCCAAGGTGAGACCGTTAATGTGACATGTCAGCTCGACTGGATTACGCGATGTCTACATTAGCGAGGTGCCCTCGGTGTGCCACGGGAGTGCCCAGAGTTTACAGACAGGTGGCGCACCGGGCTGCAGGGTGAGACTGATTTTGATGTGGCTGGCTCCATCCGACTTTGCAGTCAAATGGAAGGAAAGGCAAGAAGGAGGAAGGAAGCCCCCAAAAGCAATGCCTTTCTACATGAGGAGCTTCGTCTTTTACTACTGCCATCACCTTTGGATATCAGACTCCAGCTTCTGCAGCCTTTTAATGAAGACTGGTAAAAGTACTCTCCAGTGAGCTGCCAAACTTTCTGATCTGAACCGGTGCTCTGCATCCTTCATTCCTCTCGTTCTATAGTGTCCAGCTCCTCTCACTGCGTGGCTGGTGGGTCTGCTGACTCTCCAGCATGCAGACAGCCACTGCAGACTATGCTGCCTCTGATCCTTTTCAATTTCTCATTGTAAAGGTTACAGAACTTGTTCTACTTCTGTTTTTTAACATATATTTCCCCTTTGTCACTTTTGATTTTACAAAACTTTTTAGTTCTTCTGGTGAGATTAAAAAAATAAATTCTCAAGAGACTTTGATCGTGGGCTTTACAAATTATTAATTATTTTATTTGGGGATTTTCTATTCTAATTATTGAAGATGATTATTAAGTGCTTATGAAAAATAGACTTATTTCCACTAGTTTGCCTTGGATGGATGAAATATCTTGATAGGTCACTTATATTCTCTGATGCTTAGGTACTGATTAAATAAATGATAACTGTGAATTGAAGGTTCCTTTTAGATCGAAAATGTGGCTATTTGTAGGATATAGGAAAAGAACAGTTTTTATTCAGCTTGTTCAGTTGAAAGACAATCATAGAGAATAAAGGTTATCTGTAACAGCATAGATTTTTAATTGCATTCATTGAAATCATAGTGATGTAAGGCTCCTTGTATGAGGAGACATTTCATATGTAATAGTGTACACAGGGATGTGCTAGAGTTAGCTTACACCAGCTTGTGAGAGCCAGTTCAATCCTTTTCAACTTTCATTGTCATTTCATCAGTAGGTTGAAAATGGCCATGGTAGGAGTCTTAATACTGTAAAATTTAGCAAACTCTACAAGTTAGGGCACACTTTTTTCTTTTTATTTTTTTGCTCTTTCCAGAGAGTGAGTGTGCAGAAAGCATTCACATAACAAGCCTACACTGCTCTTCTCAGAGAGACGAGCAGGAGACAAGAAAACGGTTGGTCACTGGGTGCTCAACTGTAGTCAGATGAAAGGATGGAGTTCTGGTGCTACTGCCCAGGAAAGTGACTATACATAAAAACTGTGTTCTGATTATTTCAAGGAACTTAATGAATGGATTTTTTGTCTTTTTGAGAGAAATTCTCACGATTCAGTTCAGGCTGGCCTTGAGCTGCTTTTGTAGTCCAGGCTGGTCTCAGATTTGCAACAATCCTCCTGCCTCAGCCTCCCAAGTGCTGGGATTATATGTGTCTACCACCATGGTTGGCAGAATGCTTTCAACATAGTATATGCTGTCAGCTTCATGTGTCAGAGAAATTAAATATGCCCTGTGCGTCTGTACTGCAAACACTGCTTTAGAAACTGGCCGCTACGTCCATAGACACTTTGTCCCATGAAGTGTTTCCCCTTGCTGATTTTTTAGTGTTACACTCATGCCATAAGACAGCAGTGAGTCCAGGCACTGTGGTGTGTGCCTGTTGTCCCAGCACTGTCGCAGTTGAAGCACAAGAGTTCTGAGTGCAAAGCAGTGTGATCTACATAGTGACATTATGTCTCAAACTAACAATATTAAACCAAAATTGAATTAATGTATCGTTACTTTGTGTGCAACTATATATTGAGTTCTGCAACTTCTAGCAAGTTAGTGAGCCTGGGGATGGTCTTCTTTTGTCAGAATTCCTTTTGTCATGTTGTGAAATTTTATTCAACACTAATATGCCAGAGACAGATTCATGATGTATTACTAAAGAGAAACAAAGCAATGCATGATGAGTTAATTATAGAACGATTGTGTTTCTGTATGTCCGAATGTATAGGAAGTTATATGGGAGACAATATATATTCAACAATATAATTGCTTTAAGTGGCCATTCTCCTATATACTTTGCATAATGATAACGAAAGTGAAATGACAGGATTTGTCAGTGGCTGTATTGTATTTTCTAACAACATTAGTATAAAAATATATGCTATACAAAATTGTGTCTCCAAATGCTACTATCACTAACATGGTTTTTAGAGTTTCATGTTATTGGCAAATGAAAGTTTTATTTATAACAAAATCTGATATGTCCAGCAGCCTATATAGTGAATGAAAAATAACTCCGAACTCTGCTCGTGAACATCCTGAGTACAGCATTTGCCTGGCTCTATAATTTGTCATCATTTCCAGTTCTAAATGTCAAGAGAGTCTCTGTGTGCTGCTTCATTTTCATGCACAGGCAGCCAAAGGAGTCTTCCTAGTCATACTTTTGGTCCAAACCTGTCAAGCATACATGACTTGGCCTCTGATTGTTCAGAATAATTTTTGGTAGAGATTTATGAAAAGAGATGAAAAATCATGGGTCAGCTGGATGCCAGAATGACAAATAGTTCAATACTGATATGAACATATTGAAATCAAATGGTCAAAGTATGACATCTAAAGAATTGAGAGATTTATTTATTTAGTCTTTTTAACACAGGAGCTCACTATGCACCTCAGGCTGGCCTTGAGCTCACTGGGTAGCTCGGTCTGGCCTGGAACTCACAATGATCCTCCTGCTTCAGCTTCCTAAGTGCTGGGCTTTCAGGAATACACCACCACACCCAGAAAATTGAGGCTCTTAGATCTAACAACATGATGTAATGATAACCTACCTATTTTCTATAGTTTATCTAATTCATTAGTAAACAACTTAACTTATTGATAGAGTCATCTTCACATTCCTCCTATTAGCCCTTGCCTAAAACCTCTCAAGTAACTATTGTAGTTCAGATAAATATTAGGCTGTTAAAATTGTACTTATCCATATCTTCTCAGAAGACAGGTAAATCAGCTATTATTGTGCTCTATGAAGTTTCATAATAATAGACCTTTCAAGGCTGTTTTACTAACTTAGTGCATGACTACTTCAAAGCAAACATGCTGTTTATGAGCTGAGGCAATATGCACCTATCCTTTGCAGTTCAAGCTTTCAATCTTAGGAGGAACTAAATATAAGGAAGCTTGTGAGTACATGGTGAGAACTTAGACATGTACTTCACATAGTCAAAATTGATTTCCAAGTATCTGTATATAAGATTTGTAAAGCAATAAATGCTAAACAAACAAAAAGCAACAAAAAACAATAAAAATGATTCAGAATTTCAAAACAAGATGATAGGAAGTTAATAATGATTTTTATAGTTCATATTGTTATCTTCAAAGTGGTTGCTTAGGTTACCAGATACAAGTATGCAAAATGGATCAAACAATATAACCACTAAATGTTTCTTTCAATGAACTAATAGACATTAGTAGTACCTTTATCATCTATCAATCAGTTAATCAATCAAACAATATAAACACTAAATGTTCCTTTCAATGAAATAATAGAAATTAGTAGTACATTTATCATCTATCAGTCTATCTATCTATCTATCTATCTATCTATCTATCTATCTATCTACTTGTATATAAATCTTTTAACCCCTCTCTTCTTTTCCCTTTCTCCCCATCTAAGTTATTCTTTCTCTTTCACAATATTCACTATACTTTTTGAATCATATTTACTTTTTCAGCTTCTTACAGTAGGGAGATATTCGGGTGTTATCGCATGTGATCATGATTTATTTCACTCATAAATATGGTCTCTAATTTCATCTATTTACCTGTAAAAACCTTGAGTTCATCTTTATAGCTCAAATATCCAAATATTGAATGCTCTATTTTATAACATATCTACACAAAACATTCAGTTATTTTTCTGAGTAACTTCTTGCATAAGATATTTGATTATATAACCCATATACATGGGCACACACACACACACACACACACACACACACACACACACACTAACCAGGTTCTGCAGAAACCAAATGACAAATCAGAATATTTGTTTATTTTACTACAATAAGGAATACACATTTCTAATGTGTCTACAATGTCACCTACTACTTAAGAGGTTCCCCAGTTTCAGGTACCAGTGTTTTGAGAGAATGGACTAGTTGCAGCAAGATTTCCTGAATGCAGTAGAATAAGGCTAGCAGGGCATTCACGGAGGTAGAGACTTCAGTGCAGACCCAGATACACTGCAGGAGATGTCTTCATGTCTCATTAGAGAAGAACTTTCTCAGCTGCAGATGCTTCCCTATTCACAGCTGTCTTAGCTATTGACCTCTCAGGTCACACTAAGGGGATCCTCTGTCCTTTTTTTTTTTTTTTTTCTTTCTGTTTCATCAACTATTTTTCTTCAGACTGATGCACAATTCCTTCCAAAGCCTTATTTGACAGTTAAATGATTTCTGTTATGATTCACTCATTCCAGTTAGAGAAACTTTCTACCCACCTAAGGGATCAGAATGGGTTGAGATCCAACCAGCTTGCTGATACCACATCCCGATCAGGACAGTTTGGCATCTTCTTGTTGCCCCTTTCCTTCGTTCATTAAGCAAAGAGTGAATTGTCTTCTACAATCCAATCTCCCCATTATTCTTGGGACTGTCGAAATACACACATGCCTGGTCCTTGCAGACACGAGCTGTCCATGGGCCTCATTTCAGGAGCCTACCCCAAGCCTATCTCAGCCCTAGGGGTTCTCATGGCTGAGTCATCCATCATAAAGGAATGCTACATTTCTGAGATGTTAAATGAAAATATTTTACTCTGAATGATCACATTCTGTCATTATATTTTCACTACCCTGTCTCACTGATGCCCAAATCACTTATGTGAAAAAACTTACTTGAAACCCTCAAACCTCCAAGACGTTCTTTTAGATCCACAATCAGGTACTTGATTGTTTCTTGGAAACCAATACAGTGCTCCTACACATAGAGACATGTGCCATTGAAATTCTAAGCATATAATCATAAAATTAATTTGGGCATCAACCCTTGTGGATTTCTTATGCAACTCTTTCCCTTTTCTCCTTGAGCCAATTCAGTTTTATAAATATGTTTCTTCTCTAAACTTGGTCACAACCATTACTTCACAGATATTGTTATTAAAGTCCCATCAGATGGGAACAACCCCTACTCTCAGCTGTAATTTTATATCTGTAACTGCCTTTGTTGTCTATTTCTTCTTGGCTTTCCCTGCTTTCTTCTGTAAAAATGTGTTTTGCCAATTTTAACTCATTGTTAAAAGAATGATTAGAAAGACAACTAGCTGGGGCCTGTGAGATAGCTCAGTGGACCCTTCCCCCCCCAAAAAAGAAAGACAGATAACCCACTACTATTATAGACTACTGGAGTATATTGGATTACTTTGCTGAATTCATGCACCTACAATATATGAATGGCAATGGAATACCCATCTCTGACAATAGTGTTTAGACAAGATATCATGTCTGTATCATGTACTATGAGTAACTAACACAAAAACAACAATATGCAGTATATTAATTATTGTAACTGTCCTACTAACTGGTTTTGAAACTGTTTCATTGCTACTTCTTTCTATGTAAAAATCAATAAAAAATAGAGAAAGACAGCACGCACCAACTACCGCATTAACATCGACTTCTCTCTTTCTTTAAGTCAAGCTGTGTCTTGGATTACTGTTTAAGGGAGGTGAAATTCACATATCATTAAGGAGTAATTAAGTACATATTTGCATATTAGCAGGCATTGGAAAACCATCACTTACCTGGTTTCCAAGCACCATCCCATAGACCACATATCCAGGAGGCAATTTCTGCATGCCACTGCAGTCGCCAAATGAGTTTTGTCCGTACTGGTTAACTTGGGTGTAGATATTCCACACACATCAAATCATACAGTGTGTGGCATATTGTGTATGATTTACTCAACTTAGCATTTTTATTTTTTGGTTGTGGGAATTGAACTCAGTGCCTTGTGCTTGCCAAGCAGGCACTATACTGCTGAGGTATATGCCTGGTCCCTACTTAGCATATTTTTAAAGTATATCTGTGTTACAGTATATTGAGGTACTTCATCCCTTTTATAATTGAATCATATTCCATTTAAATGTATATCACGTAATATCTATTGATAACCATTTAGCTTATTTCTTCCTTTTGGCCATTATGAACAATGGTCTCAGGAACATGAAGGTACATACATTTATTTAAACACTGTTTTTTTTAAGTTCAGTTTGAGTTGAATTACTGGGTCACGTGATGATTCTGTGTTTAACTCATGAGAACTTTCCTCTTTTCTCTGGTGGCTGTAGCATTTTGTAATCCCATAAGCCTGTATGAAGTTTCTTATTTCTTCATGCCCTTACTTTTTAATTTTGTGTGTATGTGTTTTAGTATAACTGTTCCAGAGAAAGTGAAGTGTTTCCTTATTACAGTGTAGTAACTGAACAGATCAGATTCTTCCCTTCTCCAAAGTTGGCTGTTATTGATAAACATGGCCATAGTCATCTATTAATTCAATTGCTTTTCCAAAACATTTCTACAAAGACTGTATTCTTTGCCATGTGCAGTCATGAAAACCTCTTCTCTGTTATCTCGGTTGTCAGTCAGTGACCCGACAGAAATTGCTTGTGAAGCTGCCTGCGAAGCTGCCTTGGCTCTCCCTTGCCTTTGCTCATGGCCTACAGATGTGGCAGACATGGATGTCTTGGTGCCTCACAACCTTCCTGAGTGTATGTTTGGTACTGGGCACTGTGCTTCAGTCTGTCTTCCCATGGCATATGCATCCTTATTCCCTAAGTAGTATTTCTCCTCTGTCTCTTCCTTCCCAGACCTAGAGCTTCTGTCTGTTGTTCTCCCCTTCTTTTCTCCCTGGTCTCAGGAGGTACAGGGTGCATTGTTTTTTAGATCTTTCCATAGCTGTTTCCAAAGTTGGAAAGGTTTTCTGAGCCAAGTTAGAGGAGCTGTGGTGGTGATGACATGATTATCAGCTTTGACAGCATTCTCTTACTTTAGGGGATCACCAAGGTGCACAACCATAGCATTTTAGGAACAAGACCTACATGAACCTTCTGCCCACATGTTGATGAGGAGGTCATTGTTCTCATAACAGCTCCAGCCTTGCTGCACTGGAGGGTAGAGAAGGATGGTATTCAGTTGCACAGAAATTCCCAGTGCACTCCTACCAGACTTCAGTCAACCCTTACTAAATGTGACTGAACTTCATTTTGACTGTATGATAGACTTTCTAGGTTTTCCTTTCCTGATAAATTTGCATCTTGTGCTGTTTTTAAAAAGAGTCTGTTAGGCCCCCGAATCCTATAGACTCTTACCTCTACTACATATAGTTCTCATTCTCACTATCAATGCCCGTAACAACCACTGTGACTGTATAGGATGAGAAGCCTTTGGCTGATGACTAGTTCATGAAGGTGGGGATATAATGAATAAAATTAATGCTATGATCAAAAGAACTCCAGCGCCCTCCTTTTTCTGTTATGCCATGTAGAAGCACAAGAGGTTGGTAAGCTGTAGTGGGAAAGAAATACAGATCTTCACAGACCCCCAAGCATGCCAGCATCCTAATCTTAAACAGGTCAGTCTCCAGAGTTCTGAGAAATAAATTTCTTTATAAGCCTCTTAGTTTATAGCACACCAAGCTAAGACCTCCAGTTACTGCCATTGGGATACCAGATCAAAGTCCATCAACCCATGGATTTGGAAAGGTTGTTCCTGGTAAAAGTTGGCACTTGCATTTATTTCTTCTTGGCTTCTTGTATTGGGAGAGTTTGTCGGGAATCAAGCATTGGGTGAGTACTGTTTCACTGGACTAGTTAAGAAAGAACAATGTGCACAGTGGTCAAACCCTATAAATCATCTCAGAGCCTTAAACCTCCATGTCTCAACAGAAAAGGAAAATAAATATTGCAAAAGAGAAAAGCTGCATCCTGGAATGAGTAAACCTTGGAGACTCATGATTACAGAGCAAGAAGTACGGTAAGGAAAATTATCCACTAAAACTCAGATTCTACGGACCCAGCACTACTGGTTTTTCCAGTAAAAACAAGTGCCTTATAGATGTTGGTAACATGCTTCTTTCTCCACAATACCCATTATTTGCTTTGCTGAAAATTAGACAGTTGTCCATATTTGGTCTGTCATGGACACATTGTCTTCACATTCTGTCCATCCTCTTTTCTGTCATCATAGCAGACTGTTGTCCTTTTGCTGTATTTCTCCTCATTCTCCTATCTCATGAGGACCCTGGGAAGGCTTGAGTTGAGATTTTCTCCATTCTGGCACACTGGCAGAATCTCATTTTCATGGCAAGCAGATTGGATCACTGTAAGACAGGATTTATTTTTAAAGTTCCCCATTGCACTTTGTTGGCTGTCCAATATCGCCTGGCAATGAGACACAAACAAGGCAGAACACATTAAAAACAAGAAAAGAAAAACACCCAAACATTTTCATTCCCCTTTTCCATATTCTCTCCTAGCCAAGTTTGAAATGGCTCAAGGGAAATGCCTTTTTTTTTTTTTTTCCTTCTTCTTCTTTCCCTTTTTGCTTTTTGTGAAACTGGTCCCTATGAGGCAACCTTTTTGAATTCAGACACTTTCCTGCTGGCCTCTCTTGAGGTATTTACCACTGAGTTTTGGTCCACTAGAACTACTTAACAAAATCAAATCACTGCTGAAGAGAGATATTAGCCTTTGGTGGAAGGACAGGTGTTATAATTTTTTTTTTTTTTTGGTGGAACCAGATATTGAATTCAGGCCCTTGCACTTACCAGGGAAGTACTTATTCTGCTGAGTCATCTCCCCAGTCCCAGGGCTTTATAATTTAAAAATTCTTCCCATTCAGTGGATGCACGCCCTTGGATTTCTGGTTGTTCTGGGTCTTTAACCCACTATATCTTGACGATAGTATAATGAAAAATTTCAAATATGGATGCAGTGGCTTATCACTGTCAAAAGTGTATCATTGCAAGAAGAAGGCAAGTGCTTGATCCTTGAGGATAGTTCTGAGTAATAATCCAGAAGTCTCTGCTAAGGTCCTGAGGTTTTCCTTGGAGAGAATTATTCTTGGAGAAAGTCTACATTGTCACTTCTTCAGGATCATTGCTATGTTGCTTCTTCACTGATTTTTCACCCTTTTGACTGTGGCAGATACCTGTAGCACATTTAGATAAGCACTTATTTTGCATCTTTCTCTATAGTAAACAACTAAGGTTATTACCAAGGAAATTGAGATGGTTTTAGATAAAACTTGTCCAATGAACTGTATGTGCACTGTTGACTTCCCTCTATTGTTTTATTCTGATCTTGGAGTCTTTGTGGGTTGTAGGCCTAAAGTGGATGGGAAAGAGCTGACCTATTTCCTTTCTTAGTAAAAATGAATAAATAATAAAAATTCTATTTTTAAGAAAATATTGCTTGTCCTTTATAAATGTTAAAACATAGAGGTGATTATGTAGAGTGTAATTGACATTCTGAGTAAGAAATTGAATTGAAAGACATAGAAATAAAATTTAGTTGGGATTTTAATACTAAGAGGACATCTTCTTTGTATCTCCAACAGATTCCAGGAATCCAGAATCATATCAAATTCCTCCACTTACCAAAAGTAAAATAAAAATAAATAAACCTGGCTGCACCTGTCTCCTCATCCCACTTTTACCTATTGGATGGTGACCCCACGTGTGTAGGACCTGGGCACCTGTGCATTTGTGAGACTATGCAGTGACAAGGCAGATCTGTGTCTAGTGGATCTCACTTCCATCAAATGAATGTAGTTGCGTTGATTTGGAAAGAAACACAAACTTAATAACGAAGTATATATCTTGTGGATTGCTGAAGAATTCTCTTACTAATGTTGAAAAAGCCCTGATTTATTTGAGAGTATGGTGTGAAGACCTCAGGGTCAATTTTAGTGAGCCCTTTAGAGCCAATCTAATGTAAGAAGGCCAGGGGCCAACATTCACAGGATACACAAAGGAACGATTTATTAGGCAGCCAGAAATCCAGACAACTGGCAGGTTTGGCAATGTTCTGCTCTCTGCAGCAGAAATCACCACAGACTTCATTAGTGTCTGCTTGCCTGCAAAAGTCTCACTGCTGTGTGTGCAGAGCTCCTTGGGCAGTAGCCCTCATTTGGGAGAGCTATTGGCAACACACATCTTTTAAAAATAATAGAATGCCAAACATCAATATGCTAATCACCAAGTAACAATGTGATGACAGCAAAAGCAAAACAAGTGGATTAAAATCATCTGATAGCCACTTTCTCTTTGGCCAACAGGATTTCTTCTACAGACAGTTATGGAGACTATGCCTTTGCTGTCTCTCTCTTAATTATTTTATCCTAGAAATCATAAATTACATAGTTCTGTCTTGAAAACTACTTCTGAGTCCTCAATTATTGCAGAAATGTATTTTCTTGAGCCCAACTAATCAAAAAGAAGGAGGTGTCTGAGTGCACCTGGCCTTGTCTTCTTGCTCTTACTTTTTTGTGTGTGTGTCTTTTTGAGACAGGGTCTCACTATGCAGTTCAGGCTGGCCTTAACCTCACTTTGTACCTCAGGCTGGTCTTGAACTCACAATAGTCCTCCTGCCTCAGCCTCCTGAGTACTGGGATTACAGGCATGCGCCACCACACCCGGCCCTCTTCTTGCTCTTAAAAGCTCTAAACACACTTTAGACACCTCAGCTCAAGGATGAAGAATAGTGATCCATATCTTCATAAACATGAAGATCGGTTTTTATTTTTTAATCTCTTCACTATCTCTGCCTTAAATGCACCATTAACAAAAAAAAAAAAAAGCTTTTGGCCAGAGACATAGTTCAGTGGACTAAGCCTCTGCTTAGACAAGCACAGGGACCATGTTTGATCCCTGGCACTACAGGCCCCACTGGCCCCACCCCCAGGTGTGCTTAGACATCCACCAAGACTGAGTGTGGTGGTGCACCCCATAATCCCAGGGTGAGGGAGGTTGAAGACAAGGGGATCACTACGAGTCTGAGCTGCCTAGTAAGACCCAGTACCAAATAAATAAATAAGTAGAAAACAAGCTTTAAGATTCAGTTCATCAAGCCAACTTCTCTTGGTTTTGCCTGTCAAAGAAACTTCCACATTGTTCTCGGGGATAGAACCTTGTATGTGTGTGTGTGTGTGTGTGTGTGTGTGAGAGAGAGAGAGAGCAATGCTCACTCTTCATCTTATTAGATGTAATCTGTATGTGACTACTGGACCAATTTCTGCATCTCTGCAACCCAGTGTAGGGATAAGAACTTAGCACTCCGTATCAGTTGTCTATGTGCATTCAGTGGCCCTTTCCATTTCCATGCACAATATTTGCTTCCAATGCCCCGGAAAATCACAGTTGTGGGAATCCTGCCTTCATGTTGATGAAACCTTCTGAATCAAGGTGCAAGACATGTAAAAGCTACCTAGACAGAAAGTTTCCATGGAGGCAGTCCTCACCTAATAATAGGTGGATGTGGCAGTGTAAACACCCTTAGTGTCTCACTTCCTGACAAGGTTCACCCTCGGTATTTGTTTTGCGATACAATAGTCCTGCAACATTAAGCCTCAATGTCTCACTGGTCTCTCATTTAATAGCTTGGATAATTATACTGCTGATTGCTGCTGGTCTATTGAAAGGAGCAATTAATATTTAACTTTTTTCTTCCTCTTTTTAATTTCTTTTGACCCTTTAAAACCAATTTTGCATGCTTATATCTGGTAATCAAAACAACTAATTTGAAGACAACATTCTGCAATATAACCGCCACTGTTGAATGCCCATTATTTTGTTTAGTGAAATTCTATATTGTTTGTAATTTTATTTTTACTGTTTTTAAAATTCTCTTTAAAAATTAAAAAAAGAAAAGTAAAAAATCTGTTTCTGTAGGAACTTAGATCAGGGTAGCACCAAATGCTGGTAGGTTGGAGCACTCCATGCCATGACTTTAACAGCTACAGTTTTAAGACTTATCCAAGCCAGAGCATATAGAGATCCAGGTCTTCCCTCAAGCCATGAAATGAGAAGTTCTTTAATTTTTCTGGGATTCTTATGCAAAATATCATCTGGTACTATTTTTAACTAATTCACTCTTAGTGAGGTACATAGGTAGAGCTTACTGGTGAGGATGAAACTGCACTCTGCAACACTGTTTCCAAAAGTAAAAGGAGCATTTGCCTGAATCTATATTTGATACTCTGATTTACTATAAGGCTTTTCCCCTAACCAGGCCTCTTTCCCTTTCCACCATCTTAAAGGACACATTGTGTTAATTTCTCTTTCTCAAAACTGAAGGTTTTGATTAATCAGATACAAGTTCAAAGCTCTCAGCTCAGCTTGCATTCAAGACAGTGCTGGCCAGCAGAGAGGTATTAGGTCTTTGAATGTAAGATCTATGTGTTGGACTGGTTGTATATCTAGATGTAAGTGCCCATTCTGATATCTGAATAATGAAAGGCTTATCTTTTGTGTGTCTTTGCCACTAACGTTTACAGATCCCACATTCCTAATCTGGTTGGGACAGAGGAAAAAAATTCTAAAATATTTTACCCTCTTTCTTCTAAAATATTTCATCTTCTTTCTTCTATGAAAAATTTTGGATGATATGGACAAATAGTCTTTGTGGACAAAGAAATATGTAGTGAAGAAATTTGTGTTCACATGTGTTAAATTATTGTCTCAATTTTACTGTGTAAATTGTAGGCTGCATTTTTGTTTTAATTAAGCAATGCCTCAAATGGTTTTGTGGCATTTTCCTCCCAGGATTGGGATCCTACACACATCAGCTTTGTGCATGAGAACCAGAAATTAAAACTGACCACAGCTAATGGGAACCTGCTCAGGCCTATTTTATAGGCCCTGCTCAGGGAAGTGCAAAGAGAAAACAGGCTAAGTGAAGAAGAAGAAACACAATTCTGCCTTTTCAATAAGTTTTAATAATGTATAATCACCCAGAAAGTAACATATGAATAGAATTATAAATTCCATGTTGGTTGCTTTCCTAACATTTAGGATTTGTTAAGTGCCCCAAGGGAATTGCTGGTACTTTATATTTTTAAGTTCGGTTCCAATACCTTCAATTAGGGCATGTTGTCAGAAGGAGCAGTTCTCTGCAAATCTATGGTTAAGAGAGATTAATGCTAAATGTTGAAGTGTCCCTACTCTCGTGGAGACTCAAAAGCCTGTGGATCCTGTGTGGATCCTAATGATAAGGTGGCTCCCTCTGGAATCACCTGTTGAGTGTGTACAATCATACTATTGAGTCCATAAAGTAAAATATAAGCATTCCATGCCCAAGAGACACTAGTTGCTATTATCCTTTTCAGTGTTCTCATGGGACGTTTTCTGCTTCTTCCACTCGAGTCACTCATTATGGGTTCTACTTTCTTTCCAGGCTTAGCTTCTTGGTAGGATTTTATGCAACAGTTCTTTCAAGATGCATAGCGGTCCTTGGATATCTAACACTCTCAAGAGGGGCTCTACACATATAGACAGAAACCTTTCACTAACTAGTGACTCAAAAGAATAAAGGGGGTAAAAATGCATTTCTTCTAGTTTGGTCTCTGGTAATTCTTTTTGCCTTTAGGACTTCCTTAAGAATTTTGTTCAGTGCATTGCTGGGCTGCTGTGGTTGCTTGTGTTTATTCTTGAAGCATCCCTGTTTAGCAAATTTGTCCTTCTACAGTGTACTTCTCCTAAATATATGTTGAAATATCTCTCCTAGATTTCTTGTAATTCCTTTTTTTTTATTAATTAAGTGTATTGGTACATTTTAGGAATACATAATGATAACAGTCATTATATGAAATCTGTAACTATACATGATATAACTTGATGCTTTTTTCCCACCTCCCTTCAACCATTCTTACCCTCATTTACAAAAGCATTATTTCCGTTTTTGCTCTTTTCTCATCATTTGTTTTCTTTCTCCTTCCTTCCTCTCCCCAATCTTCTCGTTAGTTCCCCTTTCCATTTAAACATTTTCCTCCTACTTAATAATATCTTAATATACCAAAATTATACATTTTGGTTCTTAATTACTGTTTGTTTTTTCATGCAAGATAAGCAATGCAATACGGACACATGTATATCCAGTATGTGTCACTTAAGAGTATGTCCTCAAGGGGCATCCATTTACCTAGAAATGTCTCCCCCGTTTAAATGCTGCAGCAGTGCTACATTATATAAAAACATAAACTGTATCCTCTTTATCTAGTCATCAACTGACAGCTTTCAATGTTTAGATATTACAAATTCTGCGGCTCCAAACATGTTTGTGCATATATTGCTGTGGTATGGTGCTTTTAGTCCTTTTGGGAAGATACCAACAGGGAAATAGCTAAGTGAAATGGAACCTCTAGTGCTAGTTTTCTAAGAAGTCTCCGCACTGCTTTCTACAGTGATTGTACCAACCTATACTCCATCCAATGGTGAAAAACCATTTTTCCCTGTAGCCTCCCTGCCCCAGCACTTGTTACTGGTTGATTTCTTGGTACCAGAAATTGTTTCTGGGGTCATACAGGATCTCATTGTTGTTTTAATTGGAATTTCTTAAGTGACTAATGATGCTCAACATTTCTCATGTATTTATTTGCTATTTCTATTTCTTCATCTGAGATATGTCTATTCATTTCAGATGTCCAGTTTTGGAGTAGAACTTTAAATTTGGAAGATCTAATTTTTTTCAAGTTCTTTATATATTCTAAATAGTAGTCCTTTGAGAAATAAAGGACAAAATTTTTTCCAGCACTGTGAGTTGTCTCTTCACTCCGTTAGTGGTTTCTCTTGCTGTGGAAATGATTTTAGTAAGAAGAGACCACAGTTTTTTGTGCTACCCTGCTGTTGGAATTTTGTTCATGGAATCTTTGCCTAAACCAATGTCTTTCAGCATTCTCCAATTCTATCTTATGGCAGACTTAGTTTTTCTGCTTTAATATTTAGATCTTTGACCTACTTCAATTTTATTTTGTGCATGGTGTAGGATACAGATCTAGTTTTTATCTTTGGCATATGGAAAGGGAGTTTTTCTAGAATCATTTACTAAGGAGGCTATCTCTCTCCAGTAGGGTGTCTGACATCTTTGCCATAGGTAAGGTGATGAAGTATGTCTGGTACTGTTTCTGCATCTTGTAAAGTGTTCCACTGGTCATCAGATCTGTTTTTCTTTTTTCAAATACCATGCTTTTTTCCTTATCACAGTAGTTTTGTGGTATAATTTAAATCCAGAGATCATGACATACCTGGCCTTGCCTTTGTTGCCAGAATACTTCTATTCTGGGTCTCATTCCAAATGGCTCTTAGGATTGTTTTCTCTAATGTGAGACATGTGGTGGAATTTCAAATGTGATTTCATTAAGTATGTATAACAATTTTGCAAGTATGGATACTTTCAAGTTATTAGTTCTTTCTACCCTAGAGTGAGGGACATCTTTCTATTTTACAATACACACTTCAATTTCCTTTTGCAAAGTACCAAAGTTTTCAATGTAGAGCTCTTTCATTTCCTTCATTAAATTGATTCCTAACATTTCTGGATGCTATTGTGAAAGGTCTAATTTCTCTATTAGTGAATTACTTTTTTTTGAATTTTCTTTTCCTCTTTTATTTTTTCCTTAAATTTGGTACAGGGTCATGCTACAAAGCTCAGACTCTTAGTGATTCTCCTGTGTCAGCCTCCCCAGTGCTGGGATTATAGGCATGTACCACACACCCAATTTTGGTGGCTGGCAAGGCATGCCCACGGTTTCAAGGCCAGTGTGCCATGTTGTATCAGTAATTGAATCTAGGTCCTTGTGCTCTCCAGGCAGTTGACTTAGAACATTGAGCTATCTTCCCATCTGCTCTATCAGTGAATTTCTTATTCATGTATAGGAAAGCTATTTATACTTGAGTGCTGACTTTGTATCCAGGTATGAACTGTCTTTGGTGGAGTTTTGGGGCCCTTCTATGTAAAGTACCATGTCATCTTCAATCATGATAATTGAATTTCTTCTTTTCCTATCATTATTCCTTTTATTTCTTCTTTAAAAAAAATGAAGATAAGCAGGTTAGTAGGACCCTTATAATTAGTTGACATATTTAAAGTTACAAAACAGGTTTATAGTACAATTATGATAATTGATACATTGCATACTGTTGTCTTCCTATTAGTTAATCAGAGTACAAGGTGCAGGCAGGATATTTTGTCTAAACAATATAAGCATAAAGCATTCTTTTTAAGGAATGAAGAAAAGCTAGTTGAAAAACTATCTTAACTATCTTGTGTGTACATATATTCTTTTCTTTTTTCTCTTTCTTCATTTCCTCTTTTCCCCAGCACAGTGTATCTTTTCTTTTGCAGTTTCATAAAACAGATATTATGAACTGAGAGACAAATAGTATTCCTTTTATTTATTTCTTTGCATAATTGCTCTGGCTGTTTCCAGAACCGTATTGAATACGAGTGGTGACAATGGACATCCTTGTTGCTGATTTTAGAGAGAAAGCTTTCAGTTTTTCCCCATTTAGTATGATGTTGGCTGTGGGCTTGTCACAGATGGCTTTTATCACATTGAGATAAAGACTATCTATTCCATTTCTCTGTAGGGCTTCTATCATGAATGGTGGTTGCACTTTTTCAAACACTTTCCTCATATATTGAGATGATCATATCATATGGTGGGACACTCTTTTGCTCTGTTAATGTATTATATTACATTTATTAAATTGTTCATGTTGAGCCATTCTTTGGAATCCTGGGATGAATCCCACTTGGACATGGTGCATAATCTTCTTGATGATGGGCTGCTCTCTGACTTCCAGTATGTTACTGAGAATTTTTGCATCTATGTTGATTAGTGAGCTTGGCCTGTAGTTCTCTCTTTGGTTGGGTTCTTCTCTGAGTAATGCTTGATCCCAGGAATGAATTTTTGAGTATAGTTTTCCTTGCAATGACATTAAAGGGGTTTGGGATTATGGGAATTCAATCTTCTATAGATTTCTTATAGAATGCAGCAGTGAGTCTGTCAGTATCTAGGACTTTCTTTGTTGGTAGAGTTTTAATTACATCTTCAATTTCATTGATTGCTTTTTTGTTATTTCTGTTTTTTGTTTAAGCCATGGAAATTCATCTGTATCTAGGAATCTATCCATTTCATTTGCATTTTCAAAGTTATTGAACTACAAATTCTCAGAGTACATGTAAAAGATATCCTGGTTAGTTTTCAGGATACATCATGACCTTGTTCTCTATTGCACAGATCTGACTCTTTTTTGATGAGGTTAGAAAATGGTTTTCCACTTTTATTTGATCTCTCAAAGAACCAGTTCTTTTCCTATTCATTGATTCTCTGTATTATTTCTTATTCTTCTCTGTAGTAATGTTTGCTCTGGTCTTCATACTATCTTCTATCGTGCTAGATTTGGGCTTCATATGCTCTGAGTTTTTAGGTTCAACATTATGTTGTTTAATTGCACTCACTTTGTGTTCCTGACATGGGTGTTCACTGCTATTAATTTTCCCTATCAGACTGCTTTCCTTATGTCCCATATGTTCTGGTATGTTATTCTGAAATTACCATATCATTGTACAAACTGTCTAATTTCTTCTTTCACCTGTGATGACTGTTGTTCTGCAGTGTGACATTTGGTTGTCATGTGTTTATGAAGTTTTGTGGTATCTTTTGCCCTGGATTTCCAATTCATTGAAATATGGTCTGATAATATGTATAGAATAATTTTAATTTCTTTGCATGTAGCTAAACGTATTATATGAGTGAGTATGGTCTATTGTGGAGAATATCGCCTGTGCAACTGAGAAAAATGTGTATTCTGATGTTGTGAGGTGGAACGCTCTGTAGCCATCTGTCAAATCCATTTGCTCAAAGTTTAGAGCACTTCTAATATTTTGTTTTCGAGTTTTTGTCTAGTCGATCTGTCTATTTGTGGCAGGGTAGCACTGCGTCTCCTCACTGCATTTCTGTTAGTGTTTATTTGATTTTTCATGTCCAATTATATTTGTGTTATATAGCTGGGTGCACTGGTGTCTCATGAACGTATATTTATGATTGTTGTCTCTTCCTCTTGGACTGTTCCATTTACAAGGATACAGGGATCTTTTTGTCTCTCTTAATCAGTCTTGCTTTGGAAACCAGTTTGGGTGCAAAGAAAATAGCTACTTCTGCTTTTTTCTGGGTTCCTGTACCATGGAATATTTTTCCTTTCTTTTGACTTTTACTAAATGAATTCTTTTGAAATAAATATGTTTCTTGTATGTGGTATAGTATATTTTGATTCTTTATCCATTCTGACAATTTGTTTCTTTTGATTAGTGAATAGAGACCATTAACACTGATGGCTTTAACAGATATATATTGGCTTCTCCATGTCATGTTATTTTCCCATTGTTGGCTCCAGTTTAATTTTTTACCTTATCTGGTGGATTGATCCTGTTGATATTGATGAAATTATACTCATTATTTCTTTCTGTAATGCCCTTCAGCACATTTTGGAGTGCTACTTTGTTGCTCATGAATCTCCTCAGGTGTTTTCTTCATAAAATAAACTACTTCAGAGGAGAAGAAGAAGGAGGAGGAGGAGGGGGAGGGGGAGGGAGAGGGGTCGGGAGAAGAAGGAGAAGGAGAAGGAGAACAAGAAGAAGGAGGAGGGGGCAGGGGGAGGGGGAGGGAGGAGGAGAAGGAGAAGGAGAAGAAGAAGAAGAAGAAGAAGAAGAAGAAGAAGAAGAAGAAGAAGAAGAAGAAGAAGAAGAAGAAGAAGAAGAAGAAGAAGAAGAAGAAGAAGAAGAAGAAGAAGAAGTGTCTTACTTCTCCAATAGTTTTCAAAGATAGTGTTGCAGAGTACATCAATCTGGTCTGGAGATTGTTTTCTTTGAGGGTTTGTAATAATTCACTCCAAGCTTTCTTTGATGTTGAGGGTCTCTGCTGAGAAGTGTGCTGTAATTTTGATAAGGTTTTCTTTAGACAATTTGTTTCTTTCCTCTAACAGCATTTACTATTCTGTTTCTTTGTTGTATTTCTGGAATCTTGATGATTTTGTGACTTGCTGTAGACTTTTTTTTTTATCATAGTTTATTGGAGTTCTATAAACCTAACAACTTATGTTCAATTCTTTTCCATTTTTTTTCCTTTGTTAAATAATTTTATTGAGAAACAAATAGTAGTGAGACAGATTCAAAGCAGATTAGAAGTACGGTTTCAATAATAAATACATTGCATAGTGTTGTCTTAGTGGTTATTCATTGTACAAGATGCAGACATGATATCCTATCCACAAAACAGATCATTTTATTCATTGAATTAAGAGACTGTAGCTGTACATCTATACTATTTTGAATATACAGATACAAAATGATCATTCATTTTATCCCCTTTTTTGTTTAGTTTTGTTAGAGAAGGATATTCCATTGTCATTTAAATATTGTAGGTGAGTGAATTCAGCAAAATACTCCAATATAGTCCAGTAGTCCACAATAGTAATGGGTTATCCATAGGACTGGCAATGTCAGAAGTTGCTGACTTAAGTCTTTCACAGCTCAGCATACTAATAAGGCTTTACTTTGATACCTCGTTTTTATACTTTTCTGCTGCATGATTAAGAGCAAGATAAAGCAAGACCTATATAACAAGAAATGTAACTTTTGTATCTGATAAGATCAGTCAAATCCCCTCAGGATTTATCCTGAAACCCTGTACCACAGTTTGTAGATCCTTTGTCAGTGTCAGCCATGTGGATGAGTCATGGTCATTGCTTGACCAATTTGCTCCCTGTGAAAGTCTGATAGAATGTTTTCTCTTCATGTGACTTTCATTAGGCACACTCTCCATCATTAATCACATCCTCTGTGGTCCCATAATCTCCTTGATCAGAAAATTTGGGACACTATTGAGTTACATGATATTGCAGTATAGGTTCTCTTACTCCTGAGTCTTCACTGAACCTGAATGGCTAGGGCCCAATGTTGACTGTCCTGGCAGCCCTTTTTCTCTATAATTTTTTTCTGCAAGCTTAGATTTCTAAACCTCTAGAAGAGAAGCTTATTTATTACCCTATAACATATGCAGTTGGGTTTAACCTAAGTATCTGTCTGAATATCAAACATCTTAGGCATAACATGGAACAGGTATTTTCTATCAAGTATTCATATGTTAAACTTTAAGTCCCTACAGAATATGAAGGAAAAAATTTAAAAAATTAAAAAAGTATTTTAAAAAATATGAATAAACAACAGTTCTTTTTCTTCACCAGAGAAATTTTTGCCATGACATTTATAGACAGTTTGTGTGTGTGTGTGTGTGTGTGTGTGTCTGTGTGTCTGTGTGTCTGTGTGTGTGTGTGAGTGTGATTTGCACTGTCTCATGCTTTTTATTTGACTCCAATCACTATGACATTATTCTTTGTATGATTTAACATCTTCTGGATTGATTTCTTGTGGTCTATTAGTATTTTAAGGAAATCTTTCTTTACATGATCACTAATCACAAACTTGTCTTCTGTATCTGAGATTCCATCTTCACATTGGTTCACTCTGCAGCACATATTTTCAGTGGATTTTTGAAATTTCCTCAATATGTGCTTGAATATGTTTTATAGATGGCATTTCTTTTCTATGTTGGCCGTCATTGTTTCCACAACTTTCCTAAACGTCTCCATTTTTTGAACTAATCGATCTAGAGTTTGTAAGCATATCTTTCATTATAGTCACCATCTCTAGTTATGTGAGAAATTAATTCTGATTTGATATTTTCTAGAGCTTGGCTCATTCCCCTTCTTACTTACACCATTACCTCTCCAGAGTCCATGTGGTTGGTTCTTAGATAGTTCCACTTCATCGTCCATTGAATTTGATTTTGTTGAGCTGAACATCTGAGGTTGCATCTTGTTTAAGTGTCTTATTGCCTTTCTTATAAATTTCCTCAGTTGATGCTTGTAAATTGTCTATGGTAGGTAGCTTTATTTCTAGTATTTAGAACCTTTTGGAAATGACTTCTTTTTAGAAGTATGTTCCAGTGCAGCTGATTTTTGGGTGCTAAGTCTGTTGCAAGATCCTCTCTCTTCAATCTTCTTGGGATGAGAAGTTGCTGCCCAGTTGGACCAGCTCATGATTTCTTGGCACTGGCCTATATTATGTTTTTTTTTATTACCTTTAGGCAATCTTCGTATATCAGAAAGAACAACAGGTAAGATCAATTAAGTCACCATGCCAAAGTGGTACAATAAGCAATAGCTATAGCATCAAACACAGCCTAGAAAATAATAAACTGAGGTAACTGTTACTTTGCCAAGTTTTACATGTGAACTAGGTTAGTGGTTATATAAAAAAATCCAAAACAAGTCTGATAACCCATATGCAGTAAATAAGTCTTCATTAGGCTATTTTTATCCTCAGGGGAGACAGTTTTAAAGGGAATGGGGGAAAATGGAGAAATAGAAGAAGAGGAAGGGATTAAGAGCATGGTTGGAGGACTTGGGAGGATTACACAAACTTTGGTAAACTAATGCAATAAATAAGATGAGAGATAAAGTAAGAATGAAAGCAAGAATTGAACAGACGGCAGCAATAAAAAATTAGAAACTATGTTTACACTCATGTAAAAATGAGAACAGTGAGAACAAATAAAAAACAAAGAGCCAACAAAAACAAAGGGAGAAAACAGAAAGGGAAAAGCAAGGTCTACTTCATGGTGTCTCTCTGTTGGCACTCCTAGACAGTGTGGACTGACAAAGTTCAAGTCTATGTGGATTAATCCCAGAAAGCCATCTGGAGCTTTACAGTGGGGAAGTGCATAGTCTCAGAGATCCTGCAGCTTTATTTCGACTGATGTTCAGGTTCACTTCCTGCCATGAAGTTGAAACTAGACCTGCTCAGCCTCTGCAAGTGCGTGCAGTTCTCATGGGCTGGAACTCAGCTAGGAGCCACTAGGTGGAGCCAGTTGTTGCTAACTTATGAGTTCACTTTGCCCCTCTTCAAGATGGCTCTGGGCCAATCACCCACTCCCAAGGGAAAACAGAACCTGACAACTCACCAGTCAGTGTAGTCCTCCAGTCCTACTGCTCCTCTCAACTGTCTTCTAGGGTCACTAGCAGTAACTATATATCTGTGTAGGTTTTAGCTGCTCCTCTCATGGAGTAAGTATTGGCTGAGGAACAAAATGTTACCTGCCCCCTCCTTCTTCATTAAAATTTCTTTCTTTGCTTTCCTTGTGGCCTTCAATTCTTGTTTCACATCTCTTTTACATCCAGGAGACCCACTTCCCTCCTTGTCTTCCTCATGTTATATTCCAATGTCTGGACACCAAATCATGGAGAAGCTCTGTCTCTGCTGTTCTCCACTCCATTACCTTCCCAGAAATCATATTTCCTTTTATTCCTATGATGAAATCTTATCAAAGAAGAGCTCATTTTAAAAGATGAGATTCCTAGGAGTGAAAATAAATGGCCACAGAATAGTTTGAAATTTAATTACAAATGTGTACTTGGATAGATGCTATGTCAACTATTCACTGATACAAAACAAACCTTTTAAAACTTGATACTCATTAACATAATGTAGAGTTTGTGATGAACATTGTGTTGGTGTCACCATGGCCAGCTGTAGTAGCTGTTTGTCTGGTGGGATAACCCCCTTTGGAAAGTCTATCATGTCATTGTTCTCAGTTTACAAAAGGCAGTCGAGTGAGAGGCAGGCAAAGTCCTTGGCAGCTCTTTACCTTGCTCCATTAATAGATACATACCTGATGGAGCTAATTCACTTGTTCCAATTTACAGAAGAAGAGAATGCTCAGGATAGGACACAGACATTTGGAAAATATTGAAGTTGTTGGAGAAACTGTAAGAAAATGTGCCTATTATACACTTGGAGCGAAGGATAATTTCTTTGCAATGGGACAGATTGAGTTGAAACAAGGGGGGTTGGCTTTTTTAATGGAACCAAAATGTTAGCGTTCTACTAGAGAAGATGGTTAATAGCTGCCTCTCAAGTTACTGCAAACCATCTGATCTACAGCATTTATTGCTTTCTGCTGTAGAGACACTTGTCATGTGGCTGGTGTCAATTTCATGTTCAGATTGGGCAGCATATCTATAGCAGACTCAGGAGCACTGGCAAGCCTATGCTTTGGAGGGATGAGAAAGGGAAAAACATTAACAATGAATAAAAGAAAGGTCTCTATTTTAACACCTATTGGGAAGATGAGAATTGAAAATAGAAGTGAGAAAAGGAGAAGAATCTTCGATGTACTATTTTGTACCTACACACCAGTACCTTCAATATTCTCAAAATGTATATACAGACCCAAGCACAGCCAAAAGGAAGCAAAGTAAAAAAGGAAGAAAGAAGAGGAATACAATAGAAAGTGAGTAAGATTAAAATTGTTAAGTTTAGGTCCAAAGTCATTATTAAAACATTGAAAGGATAAATCATTCCCAGGTTTTGATTGTTCATCAGCTACAAAAGAATTGACCTGAAGTAGTCTTGCAGTAAAAGATGGAAATCTCACTGAAACACACCCAAGGTGAGTGACAGAATATAAAGATTCTTAATAAGGATTCAAGAATATTGTACTGTTCTTAGTCTAACTGTCTGTGAATTTCTGGATCATGCAGTTTCTAAGTTTTCTGAGTCACCTCTCTTCCAGTGCTTGCTGGGTAATTATATTCCAAAGCCAAAGTTAACATTCCATAGAGAGAAGATAGGTGATAGATGATAGGCAGACAGATTGATCAATCAATTGATAGATAGATACTCAATCTATTTACAAAGCAAAACCAGCCATGCAACACAAAAGTGGCAATACCAATTTCTGGTGCAGAAATTCCAAGGAAAAGAGGAGGGCATTCTAGGTTGGCTTGAAGCAGTGGGGAGAGAGAATATGAGAAAGAAAGTGCACACTTGTCAGAAACATCTGCCTCAAGGAGAGGTATTAGGTTCACTGGGGCACGAGCTGCCTCCCTGCCAGGTATAGCGTTATCCTATGAGTAAGAGCAGCATAGGATAGGAGGATCTCCTACACAGCCAGCTTTGGTGGGCAGCTGTCATGCCGCCTGCCTCTCTGCTGTGTTGTAAAGCAGCCAAGAACATTCACAACAAGAAACATGTGGGTCTACCCAACCTTAGATGTTCAACCTCCAAAACTAAACAAAAGATTTAAATAAATCTCTTTTCTTTGAAGATGGCTGGTTTCAGATATTTGTTATAGCAGCACAAAATGGAATGTTGTGACTATGGGTATCCACCCCTCTGGGCCATGTCTTGGTGTCATCTTCTTTATTAGAGCTTTGGCTTAGATAACACAAATGGTTTCCCAGTGGCATCAACTCATGTTTTATGCAAGGCATGTATGTGTCTCTTCTTCCTATCATATGTCTTTAGGGCCACCTATGGATCATGGCACCCACTAGATGAACAGGGCTTGGTATTTTACATTGTACATTGGATGCAGGAATAGCTGAATACATATAAATCCAGGCATCTGCAGAGAATGCTCACTGTTTTGAGCTTCTAGGAGCACTGTCAGAAGAATGTTGTGTACCTCTGCCTCAGACAGGGGAGAAAAATCAATCTAGGGAAATTTTAGTTTCAACTAAACAAATTTGACTGCACAGAATGATCCTATGTGGAAAGCAGCTCCCAATAGCTTGTCTGTTTATCACGAGCCAACTGAGTGGTACTCTTTGGGATAACCAAATAATAATCAAAAGATTTCTTTGTGTCAGTCACCTGATTGTACTAGTCACATTCTACTGGTTCTAACCAGAACACTGGTCATAACTAGCCAAGTTACTTTTTTAACATTGAGTTTATTGACATAGTTTGGATATACATAATTATCATGTTGATTATAGAGAACTTATACCTTTAAATAATATTTCATGATTTTTTTTCTCTCATCTCCATAGTCTCCCTTCAACCCAATTCCCCTCCTTATTTACAAAAGACTTGTTTCTATTTTTCCTTTCTTTTCTTTTGCTTGTGGACACATTTCTTTTGATAAAAATAACCAGTTAAAATCACTACTTTATGTTGAAACCAGCTGAAAGATTTTCATGTTTTATTTTTTTTTCACAGAGGTACAAGTACTGTGATTTGTCATTTCTCTGAAAAAATTGGGTACTGCTTCCAACTAGTACCAAAATGAATGGCAACTTTGCTCACATATTCTTGCAGCTGAAGAAATTTTCATTTTTCATGCAATCTACTATTATTAAGACTCAATGAATAAATTTTCCATAGCTCTTGATTCAATAGGAGGAAGTTATTGGCTAATAAGAGACAGTAAGAAAGTAAATAAAAGGATGTCTTTGGAGATCAATTCTTGTCAATTTTACCTTGCATGTTGGCATTTGTCTGATGCTGTTGCTGTGTATGCAATCAGTCAGGTAGAGAGTAAAGTGATCTCCATGAACTAAATTTTTGATTGGTGCAGGATAGAGCAAAATGAATATGTCTTGTACCAAAGTATATGTAGTCTTGGTCACATCACCTGGACAGATGCTGTTGACAAAGGATGCTCCTCAGAAGTTATTAAAAACAAAAGATAGACAATTCAGAATCCAAAAAAAGCTGAGGTTTCAAATAGAAAGACTCTTCTAAAATATACGATTTTTAGAAAACCACAGTAGTCACTGGGAGAGCTTTGGCAGGAGCTGAAGCTAAATTAATATTGTCTGCCTATTAAAATATTTGCTGACAATAACAAAGGTTTAGATTATAACTGGGATAAATGGGCCTAAAGTTAGAATTTCAAATCATTGTGTGCTATGTGCTCTAATGAAAGAACTGGAAATTGTTTTCACTGAGGCATTTCTCTGATACTTTCACCTGAGGCTGCTGCACAGACGTGTCATGGGGGACAAGCTCAGTCTTGGCTCTGTCTACTGAGCGGCTGTGTTCTGCATTCAGTGCATGCAACAGTTGGCTTTGAACCTCAACCTTGTGTTACCGGCATTCATGATTTTAATTTTTGGACAGGGTTCTGGTCAGAAGATTAAACTTATAATTTCAGTTTCAGATTTCCATTTCTTAAACTTTACAGAAGATCATTTAATGACATACCGAAGGGAAAACAAAACAATAAAAAAAAAATTAAAACAAAAATTAACTTCTTCCTATCTCTTTCTTAGCCTGTTTGGAATTTAGATTAATTCATACTCCAATTGAATGTGAACTAGTCTTTATATTTATTTCTATAAATAGAGCTATAAGTTATACCAAGGGCTTGCCAGATAGCTTAGCAGATTAAAGTGCCTGCTCAGGCAGATGCACAGACCAGGGTTCGATTCCCAGTGTGCTGTGCTGGCCCCACCCTCAGGGTGTGCTGAGACTGGGCATGGTGGCTTGTGCCTGTAATCCCAGCATTTGGGAGACTGCAAACAGGAGGATCACTATGAGTCTGATCCGTATAATGATACCCTCTAGACCCTGTACTAAATACATAAAAAGAAATTTAAAATATAAGTTATACCAATTTAAAGTTTTGTCTGAATACTGATGAAGATTTGCGTAATTTTTTTTCCCTTAGAACCAATTTTTCAAGCAAAGGGAGCTTCCTTTATTTAAAACAACTTTGTTGTCATATCCGAAATAGCATTGGATAACTTCCAGAAATAGAATTTTTCTGGGTGACAAGATTTAAAATAACCTACTTAACCACTCAAAGACTAGATTCAAAGAGGCCAGGTGCTATCTCTTGACCACAGTCCACCTGCAGGTAATAGCAACAAGAAGTTGTCAAATTTAAATGACTGGAATAGGCCTCACCTATTCCAACTAGCTGTTGCCTTCCATTGTTGCAAACTTTCTTCATTCTACAGAGAGTAACCTGAGTCTATATTTTCTTATAGGTTATAGATGCAAGGGGGAAAAACAAATTAATGATATAGACAATACCAGGCTACTGGCACTTTGCTCCCAGTAAGTGTGACTCTGCAAGGAGGAGACCTATAGGGAGGGGTTTCACCAGGGCCACCAGGGCTCAGTAGGCTTTCATTTAGATGATCCTGTGGCTGCTGTCCACTGCAAGAGGGTGAGGTAAGCACTGATTGAAGTAGTGCCTACATCAGGGGGAGGAAATGACTCAGTGGCCACACAATAGTAAAACTCTTTCAGCAAGAGGAACCATGCTCAAACTTGGCCTCCCGGACAAAATCTCAGCATGATTCAGGCTTAGAAAGTCAAGATAGCTTATACTAGCTGACTAATAATACCCAGGTGCTCCTCCAAGCTATAGATGAGGAATGGATATGAAAACAGAACAGGTCTCACTAGGAACATGGGGGAAATTGGATCCCCAAGGAGAGTGGAGCCCAACTGTGCCCCAGAGTTAAGGAGGCAGGCCTCTTATTGCTTGTGCTAAGTTACTCTCTTTGTGTGTGTGTGTGTGTGTGTGTGTGTGTGTGTGTGTGCGTGTGTGGGTACAGTGAGCTTTACTGATGGAGCCCAATGGCAATGAGCCAGAGTTTCCTAGGCCTGTTCCCTTCTGCAGGGTCCTGGGATGGAAGCTGTGAGTGGGAGATTCTCAGTGTTGGGCTGAGTAGCGCAGTGATGTCTACAGCATGGCCTCTCCATCCCTCTGCTTTCACTGGGCTGTGGTGGGGCACCACTTTCTCTTTGGAGCCCATACAGACCATGAGGCCCACCACTCTGATGCTGTAGCCAAACGACAGCATCACTGTCATACTAGGAAATCAGTCTGACAAAGTGGTCATTCATGGTGATGCCAGTCCCAGCGCTAAAAGCGGAAGAGTGGATGTCACTGTTAAAGTCATAAGACACAACTTGGTCCTTCATGCAGCCCAGGATGCCTTTGAGAGGACCATGTGATGGCTGCTTCACCACCTTCTTGATGTTATCATGCGGATACAGGGATGATGTTCTGGGCTGTGGTGCCACGGCTTCCCAGATGACTGTCCACAGGGATGGTAGATGGCAGGGATGGCGTGGACTGTGGTCATGAATCCCTCCATGATGCTGAACTTATCATAGATGACCTTGGCCAGAGGGGCTAAGCAGATGGTGTTGCAGGAGGAGTTGCTGACAATCTCAAGGGAGTTAACGAACTTCTTGTGATTCACACCAGTCATAAAAATGGAGGCATCAGTGGAAGGGGCAGAGTTGGTAACCTTTTGGCACCACCCTTCCAGTGAAGACACCAGTGGACTCCACAGTGTGCTCAGTGCCGGGAACACCCTACCTGACGTTGGGGCGGTCTTGCTCCTGGAATACGGTGATGACCTTTCCATTGACAATGAGCTTCCTTTTCTCAGCTTTCTAACAGTGCCCTGGAACTTGCTGTGGGTGAAATCATACTGAAACATGTAGAGCATGTAGTTGAAGTCAGTGAAGCAGTAACTGATGGCCACAGCATCCACATTGCCAGGGTCTAATCAGCCCCAGGGACCAGATGTCCAATATGGCCAAATTCATAAAGATCGAACTTCACCATCATGTTTGAGTCGCTGCTGGCACTGCACAGGAAGAGTGGCTGTCAGCAGGCATGCAGGAACACAGAGCCATGCTAATCTGTTCTCTATGTGGGCAGAACACAACTACCCTCAATTTTTTTGTATTCTATGATATTTAATTTAAATATAATATATTCAAGGTGAATTTACATTTTCTTTTGTAAAATGATCATTTTCTTAAAATGGGGAAAGTTGATTTTTTTCTCTATTTCCATATAATTTCTCCCCAGAACTATGCCATTAAAATCAAAGCACACACATGAAAAAGACAAAAAAAAAAAAAGCAGTGCTCAGGAGAGGTTGGAAGGGCCATTTTAGAAATCAAGTAGGCCCCATAATAGAGAAGCAAAATTTGTTTTCAGGGTCTCCATTTATCCGGCAAATATTATGTGAGATTTATTACACAGTAATAAAGTACCTGGGTTATTTTATAAAGGGGGTAAATTCAGAGCAATTTTTAGTAGTGTCAGTAAGATTACATAACAAAAAGTCTATCCTCAATTACCCTTTAGGTATGCAAGAAATTATTCTGACTAACAGGTCCAACTTAGTCAAGCAGATCTCGAAAGCTTGGTTAACTGAAACACTATGCTTTTTATGAGTAACTTCCCATTTTCCCCTCCCTTATGTCTCTAGCAACCACAAGTCTATCCTCCATGTCTACAGATTTGATTATACTATAGCCTTTAAAGAAATGGAATCAAGCAGTGTCCCTCCTTCTGTTGACTGACATATTTCACTTGACATGAAATTTTCAAGGTTCATCCACATGGAGTACAGTGCAGAGTTTCCTTCTTTGTTAGGGTTGAACAGTCTTCCACTTTATAATTTGCCCCTTTTCCTTTAACCATTCATTTGTTAATAAGCATTTAGGCTGAAGCTTTGACTTAGATATTATGAATGGGATTGTAGCAAATATGGGAATACTGGCCCCTCTTTTGAATCTGGTTTCAGTTATTTTGAATTTGCCCAGAGAAGAGAGATTGTTGTTAAAAATTGTAGAAGTGTTACTTCTGGTACCCTAGTAGAGCTAGGAGATTACTCAGAGCAAGCACTAGGGAGCGCTGGGTCCGATGACAAATCCGAAGCCCAGAGCAGGTGGTGAGTGGGGCACTCTTACTAAACAGGATCAGGGGAGAGGTAATAAAGCATGTGTGAAGCACGCCAGGCGACAAGAACACGGCTCATCGGGCGATACTTACGTGGTCCAATTAGCTGGGAGCAAAAAGTGCAGGTGGAGCACAAAACGAGAGTGGTGGAGGGTGGGGTCTTTCTTCTTTTATAAACCCCTAAATCCTGTGGAGAATGCTTGGCAGAGAACATCACAAGAGGGGGTGGATAAGAAGTTACTGGCTTCTTTCATGATTACAAAGGTATTTAAGTGATTCAGCCAGAGTTCCAAGCCGTGCTTTCTGCCTCTGAGATCATCTCATATATTTAGTGTTTCAACTTTTAGCATCATCGATAAAAATGCAGTAGAGAAAGAGGGTAAAGTCAAATCCCGTCATCTACAGATATCTGAGATTACAAATTTAATTGTTTCCCCTTTGGTTGTTTGTTCAAATCATCCACAGAAACATCCTGCCCAATTTTATTTTATAAAACTCCAAAGATTATAACTGAGATAATACAGCATATATCCCATGGATGGATGAAGAACAGGAAAACATTTGAAACATTTTACCGCTGGAGAGTTAGAGCAAGAGAAACCTCCAGGTCAAAGGGTTCACTCCAAGAACACAAGCTGTGTCAGCGTCTCTAAGACCTGCAGCCTGTGAACAATGACTTCTAACAACCTAGAGCTGACTACCATTTAAAGACATGATTCAGGTGATTTTCCATTAATTTTTTAATCTTGCAGTATTCATTTTTTTAAATTTTGTTTCTTAAATATTTTGAAGTTTTCCTTAAGGAAAGCTAAAGTTTTTAAAATGTAAAAATAAAATAATAATGAGGTAGGTGGAGCCGGATTCTGTATTTATTATATGTTAAATGTACAGATTATATCCTTAAATTGTACTTAACCATGTTATCTATTTCTTTTTCTTTATTTTTCAAACAAAATTAGGTTGGAGTCTTAATTCTGTGGCCTTTTTATTTTAAAAAACAGAATTACATAAGGGATTTTCTCTCTCTGAAACATAGATTTCTACAAATAAAGTTTTGAAGAAAATAAAACTATCCATAAATGGAGGGTATTGCTGAACAGTGTTGAAACTGAGCCATTCTTAAAGGTTTAGTGGGAAAAAGTTCTTTAAAAAAGTTACAGGCTGACTTTTGGGGGCCAGGGAGATGGCTCTGTAGAACAAGCACTTCCTTGGCAAGCACAAGGGCCTGAGTTCAATCTCTGGTTTCCCTCACCTCCAAAAATAAGGGTTTGGGGTTATAAGTTAGAAGAAGCATAGCTAAGAAGGCTAAAAACAGGCATTATATTTGGAATCAAAGGCATCATTTCTGATCGAATTTAGTAATTCATTGTTGTTGTGGTAAAATATGTGCAAAATAATGATTATAGTATTTACTAGTGCTGTACATATCTTAGTATTATTAATGAATAGATAGATAGATAGATAGATAGATAGTAGGAATCACTAAACAGTAGCTACATTCAAGTCTATAACCTCATAACGTAATGAAGAATATTATTAACAATAAGGCTGAGATTTTGTTTTACTTTTACATGTGTTCTATATATACAGGAAAGTCAAGTCATTTGAATTTAAGGACAGTAAAAGAAAGCAATACTACTCTTTAGACTTAAGACAGTGAGCCTGCTGGACCTGGTATTGTATCAGATGATGAAGACTAAAACTAGCCAGGCGGAAATTCACAAACTCTGGGCTTTTTACCTGTGAGGCTGTTTGACACTATCAAAAGTGATCTCATTTGCTTATGTTTTTTTTTTTTATGTTCCAGTTAACATTTTAAAATGGTGCTCTTTCTTCTGCACCCACTTTTTCTCATGATCCCCCAGTTTCCTCCTATTTTCACACCAACGTGCAGCAGGAATGCAGTAAGGCGTCATTTGCTCTTCATGTCAGAGTGATCTCACTGCCTCCTCTGTCTAACACAGAATCAAAGCATGTGGACAAAGGAAAATTATTGACATTATACCATACACCTGATAGATGTCATAAAATGATCGTAAAATTATTGCTAGGTGCTGAATTCTCAGTGAATATCTGAGGAACTTCTTCATCTGATCATAATCCTTGATGCTGGATTTTTGAGAACATCAATTTCTATTTCTCAGAGTTCTTTCCTATGAATTTAGTATGTCCTCTAGGGAATTTATTTCCTATTTCAGAATAAGGTTGGGGTTATTATTATAAAGCTTTAAAAATGCAAGAGAAGCTGAACCAATAAGAACTTCAAATTTGTCTAACAACTTATCAAATTATCAACTATATAATCCACTATGTAAGAATTTCAGTTTCAACCTTAACACACAAAATTGAAAGTCTATGGAGTTCCAGAAGGTTCACAGGGCTCCAGAATCAAACAGCAGACATCTACAGAGGACAACGTTGGGATTCAGTTTCCTAATTGCACGCATCTGTGATGTATTACTGCTGAGGCCTAGATCCATCACAAAATCAAGTGTGACCCCATGTAGGAGCAATGGTATTGCTCTAGCCCCTGGTCTAGATCTTCGTGACATATCCTAGAGACCACAAAAGAGTTCTTCCATTGTAAGATTTTTTTTTAAGACTGTAGAATTGTTAGTAGAAAATAATAGAATTGCATAGTTTAAACTTTTTAATGTAATTACTGGTATGGTTAACATATAATCGCCAGTAGAATAATATATAATCACTAGCTGAGCATCAGTAGTATCTATATATGTCTTGTAAAAACTTAATACCATCCACCTACAACACCTGCAAATCCCTTAACTTTGATATTTTTTGGTAGAAGAAAAGGGAGGATGCTCAAGGAGTAGTCTGGTGCTCCTCTAAGTTTACTTGTCTCCAGTATCTAATTTTGGCCAGGAAGATAGCTCAGCAGTAAAAGTTCCTGCCATATCTAATTAATTAATTAATTAGTTTGTTAATTAATTAATTTATTTTTAGCACATCTGGGGATTGAACTCAGGTCCATGCACTTGCCAGGCAAGCACTTATTCTACCGAGACATCTCCCCGACCCCTAAATTTGATTAAACTTTGAACTCTTTGACCTACTGAAGGTTGGTCCTACTTTCCATTTGATGTGCTTTTTCCTTGTGTATTCTCACTCCAGTGGGAGTGGGTAGTGATTAATTGTCACTTTGAGTATGAAATTCCCAGCTGAACTGAGTCAGCATGGTTCTGGGCGGGAAAGATCCACTTATGGAGTAGTGTTGCAGGAATGGTATAAAAGGAGAATGGGGACAGGAGGATTGTAGGCTGGTTTCTCTTGGAAGAGCTTCTTGCTGCTGGTTTTCATCCCAGCTGCTCTTCCTTGGCTGAACCTCACTCCTTGCCTTCATCCGGGAAGGCTGCTCTGCTGTTCTACTCAGAGAAGCTCTGTTCTTCATCTTTGTCCTGACCATCTTCTCTTTCTCCTGGCTTTTGATACAGATACATCACCATCTAGCAGCACCACCCTCTGGGTTGTCAACAGCAGACCCTGTAGCCTCTAGCACCACCAGCACTTGGGCTTCCAGAGCAGAGCCTCCAGTCTTCCATGCAGATTCCTTGGCTTCCTGATACAGACTCAGAGGGCACTTTGCCCCTAGGCTCTAGGCTGGACTCTAGAGAGCATTGTCATAAGATTGGGGCCCTTAGCTGGATTTTTCAGATCTGTAGCTCAGGGAAAGATCTCTTGCACTGTTCTTCATTTAACTCTATGGGAAAATATTATAAGCTATGCTCATAAATTCCTGTATCCTGCATTAAATCTGTTTATCTGCAAACACTGACTAATACAAAGAGTTTTCTAAAACTGTAGGTTTTACATAGGCCTAGTGGAACATTAAATACATGATTCAATTAATGTTTTAACACTTATTGAGAGATTTATCTTGAATGTATTGGGCCAGGGAGATGGCTCAGTAGAATAAGCACTTCCCTGACAAGCACAAGAGAGAAGAGTAAGTCTCACATGATATGTTAAAAATATTATAGAAGGTCAGTTGCTTTGCTTTAAGGGAAATCATGCACAGTGTATCCTTGATAGCCCTGCTAATATTTTATCTCATTTGTATTATTACAAGTCCATCTCCTCAGAGCGTGGTTCTTCCCTCATATTTCTCTCATCTGGGTATCTTCACAAGCTACATATGGCATTGTTATGGTTGGTGTCTAGGTTTCCCCCAAAGCCTCCTGTAGTCATAGGGCAGCTTCTGGAGGTTGTGATTGATTATTGTGGGTGTGGATGTTGCACCTGCGCTGGGGCAGGGAATTTGCATTTCCATGTGAGGAATGAAGAGAAGTCAGCTGCTTGAGCGGCTGCTACTCCCTTCGCTCTTGCTGTGTGCCACCGCCATGAAAGGTTGCCCTCTGCCATATTCCACTCTGCCCCACAGCCAGCTGAACATGGGCTGAAACTTCCAGTGACTGTGAGCTAAATAAACCTTTCCTTCCCTAATTTGAGTGTTGGGTATTTGTCCCCGAAACAAGAGAAGAGTAACCAAGACAGGCATAAATAATGTGTTCAATAAGTAGGTGGTTGTCGACAAAAGGATGAGTAGGCCAATAGATTGAAGAAACATAATTCACGTTGAATAATATGATGTGATGAAAATGAATTGAAAGGGCATGAAAATATTGGGAATGTTCAAATCATGATGCTAGTTTGAGTATCAGCACGTCAATACATTTCTAAATTTTCACCATAGATTAAATCTAAATTATGTTCAAATGATGTCTTTTTTTACCCTGTGGATACTGTGAGGTTTTTCCCTATCAGTCTACCATCAAGGTTGCAATTAAATTATTGAGTCTGTGGCCTCTATTTGTGATCAAAATACACGATCAAGGGTTATAAACACCAAGAAAGCTGTATTATCACTCTGTCTAATTATCACATTAAGAGAATGACAGCAGACAAACGTTTCATCTCTTAGTAGAAAAAAGAAATCTGGCACAAGTTGGGAGTTCACTTTGATGTTGGTTTTGTGTAAGAAAGTATCAAAGACTGAACTATTTTCAAACAGGATATCCACTGTTGGCTTCATCCAGGCACTCAGCTTTCTGCTCCATCACCACATTTTTCTTTGAAGTGGCATAACCTAGAGTTTATTATTAGGATCTATTTATTGCAGGTAGAGAGCAATGAAATTCAAGAATGTGAAGGAAAAATCCAAAGACCTCAAAGCCAATAGCAGGTGTTATAAGTTGATCTCTGAAATGTGTAAGGTGCCAATAGATCTGGGCATTGAGTGTGAAAGGCCTAGATAGACCTCTTGTTCTTCAAATGTGATTCTCAGGCTGATAGCACAGGCAGCCTCTAGGAAATGCAAATCCTGTTTGTACACCAAACCCATTGAATCAGACCCTCTGTGAGTTGGGTTCAGCACAGTAATTTATAGAGCCACTAAAATAATACAGAAAATGTACTCCTCCATTATTTTCATTTACTTATCCTGTCTGCCCTAGTTCTGCCATGATATCTTTCATAGCTCTCACAGTGCTCTAGTCTACCTTTTCACTCACTGCTCTGAGTACTTGTCAGTTAAATATGGCCTACTATTAACTGCTGTATATATTTTAATTGTGCTTTCTAAAAGAATTTGTAAATGCCAATGGAGGTTAACTTGTCTTCTACATTTATAATTTCCAACTGCACAAAAAAAGAAAAGATTGTGAATAAACTTTCATTTATGTACTCCTTATTTGGCATTGCTGAGAAGTAGCAGATAATGGGCCCATAAATGACGGCAGAAAACTATACTGATAAGTGTCTTTGTTTTCTTCCCTTTTACCCATAGTAAAGAAGTCCCTTGTGTGTCCCATGACTCAGATTTATAATCATAAAAACACTAAAAAGATAAAAGAACAAATTCCTACCTCCAGTTCTCCAGTATATTCCATCTGTATATCTCTCTCACATGACACAAAGCTTGGGAGATGACATACCAAGTGTTCATGACTTAGGCAATAACTGCTAACTGAAAAGGATGACACAACTCTTACAAGGAGTTATGAAATCTAGTGACGCTTCTGTGTGGTAAATATTAAAAGATTTTGAAATCAGCAGATTTTAATTCAAATCAAATATAAATGCCTTACCAGAAAGTTACCAAACCTCTTTATAACTCTGTGTCTACCATTTAAAAAAAGAAATAGTAATACTTAATTCACAGAATAAGCTTGAATTTTCAATAGACATTGAAACTTGTATCAGTGAGAAGAGCAGACAATGAATGAACTTTGTTATTATTTATATCTCTGGGTGTACTACTTTGGGTTCTCCACAGCCCCACAACAAAAGAGACGTTTATGAATTTGGTAAGGTCCAGAGGAGAGAAATAATTCCCAGGTTAGAGATCTATGATTTTTCCAATATACTTCAGGACTCATTCTTCACTGGCTCTGAAAGAGCTGACCCTACTCAACAGTATAAAGCTCACTTGAGAAGTCATGTGAGATGCAAGGTTTTATTCCTTATCCCTTCCCACCAGAGTTCAAAACCCAGCTCCTCCATCTGCCTAAGCAGGTGCCTTAATCTGCTGAGCTATCCGGCTGGCTCTTATAAAAATATTTTAATAAGCAAGTGTCAATCTTCTTAAAACAAATGAAGGATTAGAAGTACTTAGGGAAGAAATATAGGTTTATTTAAAAAAAAAAACAATGACAGTTTTATAACTGGAAATAAAGTAGCGAAATAAAATCTTATTAGATAGGCTCCACTATAGAATGGGAATGACATAGCATAAAATCAGTGAACTGAGTACAGGCCAATAGAATTGGACCAAACAAAACAAGAGAAAGACACTTGTCTGGAAAACATTGAATGAGCCTCAAGCCTCTGTAGGAAAAATCAAAGGAGCTAATATTTGTATTATCAGAGTTGAGGCAAAAGGTCAAAGAGAAATTAATAGAAGGGATTTGAAGAAATGATGTCTGAAAACTCCCTACGTTTGGCAAATTCTGGAAACACAGATTCTAAAGATTGAGTAGATCTCAATAAACTGCACTCTAAAAAACCCATAACTCATTCATTATCAAATCTCTTAAACTACCCACAAGGGGCTAGAGAAATAACTTGACAATCTAGGAACCTGCTTGGCAAGCACAAGGACCTGGGTTAGATCCCCAGTACCACATGCTACACTGGCCCCAGAACATTAGGTGTGTGATCACAATGAGTCTGAGCTGAGTAGTGAGACCCTGTACCGAAGG
>PVKA01007894.1:0-75560 GCA_004027165.1 Ctenomys sociabilis | reverse complement strand
CAGCTTAATCCCTGGGAAATGTATCTCAGGCACGACGGGCCTGAGGTTCTACACTCACTGACCTTTGATGCCCAGAGAATCGGGGAAATTCCCACTCAATCAGTGGGCTTTAGGTCAGGGGATCCGGGGAGGTGTTGGTGAGTGGGACCTGAGGTTTCAGGCCAGTCACTGGCTTGGAGGGGTTGGGGACAGGGATCCGTGTAGCGCGTGTGGGAAGTAGCCAAAGGCTCTCCCTCAGACTCACCACCCTCTCACTGATCTGGGAAGCCTGGTGAGTCCTGTAAATTCGCTCTCGCTGGGAGAGCTTGGCGCGGTATCCAGGAGGCCGCTGGAGTCAGCCACTGTCTCAGGCTGGTCTCTGGGGCTGGGCCGGTTTTGTTGATTTTAAGGGTCTGGTTTGCTATAAATCAAGCACAGTATTCATTTTGGATCTTTCATTTTTTTCATGACTAAAACCTGGTTCCTATTCGTGTACTTCTGGTTTTTCATTAGTTTTTTTCTATTCTTTATTAAATCCTCAGTCTTATCAAATATCCTTTAACAAGTATTTTAATATCCCCGGCAACAAATCTGACCATCTCAGTCATTTCTGCTCTGTTGCTATTGACTGATTTTCTTCCTGATATGAATTCTATCTTTCTGCTTCTTTCCTATTTATTTTACTGGAAAATTTAACATTGTGAGATTTTACATGTTTTTAGCTTTTAGCACTTTTTTCTCTCTTTAAAAAGTGTCAGACTTCACCAGGACGGGTACATAACCAGTTGGGGAAAGGAATAATGCTGTATTTGTTTGCTTTTACCTTCTACTGGTTTTTGTTTATTTGTTTGTATTTTAGGGCATGGTCTGCAGCGTTCTCAGGGTCTCACTCCTAGATCAGACTCCTAGTGATCCGCCTGTTCACAGCCTCCCAAGAGCTGGGATTATAGGCATGCGCCACCACGCCCAGTCTCAATCTCCGTCTCAGCATGCCCCTGGGGCAGAGCCGGCACCACACGCTAGATTCGAACATCCAGCCCCTGTGCCTGCTTGCAGGCACTTTAATCCAATGAGCTATTTTGCTGGCCCCTTCCAGTGTTCTCACTAAAAATTTGGAGCCACCCAGACCCATTAATCTTTGCATATGATCATTTTTTTTTTTAAATTTCTCTCCCCATCCCACAACATTCTGAAAATTTGCAATAGTGCCCTTGGTTCAACTCTAAATTCTCATTTGGTGTATTGCCAGCTTGCCAACCTGGTCTGTCTTAGGAGCTGTTCGTTTATCCATAGGCAGGTTCTTTATTGTTTCTCCTCATATTTATCTGTTTGGCCTCCTGAATGATTTCTTCCGTTTTCTCATTAGTTTTCTTTAATATTTCTCTTTTGAATTCCTCTACTTTCTGAAAGATATCCTTAACTAATTTTTTTTAAAGTCATGTGTTCATTTTATTAGGTTGAAAAATGTATGTGACAAAATATACTCATGAAATATAATCATAGCAAAAAAGAATAATTGAATATTTTGCTTTTTATTTTAAAGAAAAAAAGCAATAAAAGCAGTGATACTTAATTTCAAAACATGATGATGAGAGATTAACAATGGTTAATACATTGCGTATTATCTTCAAAGTAGTAGCTCAGCTTACAAGATACAGGCATGTGCAATTGACCAAATAATATAAACATAAATCATTTCTTTCAATGAACTCAGAGGAATCTGTAGTATATCTATCTTGTGTAATTCTTTTCGCTTCCTTCTCTTCTCATTCACCCATTCCAGGTGTTCCTCCCTTTTGTGCACTTTCTTTCCCTTTCATAATATCTATTGTAGATTTTGGACCTTATATACATGTCCCGTTTCCTCACACTAGGGAGACATTATGATGCTTAAACAGGAAAGTCTGATTTATTCCATTCATGAGTATGGCCTCTTTTTGCATTCATTTACTTATAAAAGCTTCAAGTTTATCATTTTTTATACCTGAGTAATACTCCAAAATATAAAAATAACAAAATACTTTTTTTTTTTTTTAAATCCATGCCTCAGTTGATGGGTAGTTGGGTTGTTTCTAAGATATAACTCTGAAAAATTATGCTACTATACACATAGCTGAATGTATGTTGCTGTGGTATATTTTTGATTCTTCTGAGAAAATACCCAAAAGGGCAATAGCTAGGTGGAGCAGAACCTCTAATTCTACCTTTCTGAGGAATGTCCACAATATTAGTACTAGTCTGCACTCCATCAACAGTGGAGAAAGGTTCCTTTTTTTCTCACAACCTCTCCAGCATTTGTTATTGGTTGATTTCTTAATGATAGCTGTTTTTCCTGGGGTGAGATGGAATCTCAAATGTTTAATTAGCATTTCTTGAATGACCATTGATGCCAAACACTTTTTTTTCATATGTTTATTTACCATTTCTATTTCTTCATCTGAGAAACGTGTATTCATCTCAGATATCCATTTTTGGAGTGGCTCTTTGAATTTGGGGGGCCTGAACTTTTTAAAATTTTTTATGTGTTCTAGACAGCTCTTTGTCAGAAGGACAGTTGACTATTTTTTTTTTTTTTTTTGCATTATGTGAGTTGTCTTTTAACTTTGCTGTTGATTTCTTTTGATATGCAAAGATACTAAAGACAATATCCCAGTCATTGATTCTTTGTAGTACTTACTGTGTTATTTGGTTTTGTTCGTGAACTTGCTGTCTACCCCATGTCTTCAAGATTTTTACCTACTCTCTTCCATAGATTTAGTGTTTTCATTCTCATATTTATATCACTGATCTATTTTTACTGTATTTTCATGTATGGTGATAGACATAAGTCTAATTTTATCCTGTGACATGTGGAAAGCCAGTTTTTCCAGCACGATTTGTTAAATAGGCTTTCTTCTGGTGAACATGTTTGACCTCTTTGTCAAAGATAAGGTGGCTGAGTGTGTTTGTAGTATTGTTTGCATCTTGTAATCTGTTCCATTGATCTTCAGGTCTACTTTTTTTGCCAGTACTATGCTGATTTTATCACAGTAGCTTTGTAGTATAATTTCAAGTCAGGGATTATGATGCCTCCTCCTCTGCCCTGTTGCCCAGGACTGCCTTTGCTGTTCTAGGTCTTTTCTGTTTCCAAATGAACTTTATAAATATTTTCTCTAGATTTTTGAGTTATTTAATGTTGTTTTGAAAAGGAATGTATTGTCTATACCATAGTTTTAGAAGTATGGCCATTTTCACAATGTTGTTTATTCTTATCCACAAGCAAGCAATATCTTCCCATTTTCTGATATCTTTTTATCTCTTTTATTTCCATTGTCAGATTGATTCCTAAGTATTTCACTATTTGAATGCTATTTTGAAAGGTGTGGTTTCCCTGATTTCTCTCTCAATTAATTTTTTTGAAGTTTTGTTTGTGTACAGGAGTGTTATTGATGCTTGAGTTTAGACTTTGTAGCCAGCTCAGCTACTGAAATTGCTTGTTAAATCTAGCAGCTTTTGGTGAAAATTTTAAGGCCTCATATATATAATATCATGTCATGTGCAAAAAATAGTAGTTTCACTTCTTCCTTTCCTATCCATATTCCTTTTATTTCTCTCGTCTAATTGTTGTGGTTAATATTTCCAGAACTATATGGAATATGAGTGGTGATAGTTGACAACCTTGTCTTATTCCTGATTTTAGAATTAAAATTTTCAGTTTTGTCCATTTAGAATTATGCTGGCTGTTGGTTTGTCATAGATAGCTTTCATCAAATTGAGGTCAAGATCATCTGTTATGATTTTCTGTAGGGGTTTTACTATGAATGACTGTTGGAGTTTATCAAAAGCTTTTAGGCACCTGTTTAGGTCATGTTGGGATTTTTGTCTTTCGCTCTGTTGATATGGTGAAATATGTTTAGTGATTTTTGTATGTTGAATTATCCTTTAATTCTTGGGATGAATCCCACTTGATGATGTCACATAATCTTCTTGAAGATTTGTTGTATTCTGTTTGGTAATATTTTGCCGAGGATTTTTACATCTGTGTTCATTAGTGAAAATGGTCTATAGTCTTGTTTTTCTGGTTGGGTATTTCTCTGATTTTGGTTTCAGAGTAATACTGGCCTTCAGGAATGAGTGAGGGAGAATTGCTTCCCTTTCAATGAACATTAAAGAATTTGAGGAGTATTACACTAAATCTTATTTTCTTGTAGAATTCAGCTGTTATTCCATCAGGACCTGGGCTATCCTTACTAAGTTTTTAATTACGTTTTCAATTTCATTAACTGACATTGGATTATTTAAAATTTTTATATCTTCTTGATTCAGCTTTGATAATTCATCTGTTTTTCAGAATCTATCCATTTCTTCTGTGTTTACTATTCTATGCATGTAATGATTTTTAAAACAGATATCAATGATCTTCTGAATTTCCACAGGAATTACAGTAATTTCAACCTTTTCAGTCCTTGTTGCATGTATTTCAGTTTTTTTCCCCTTGTTTGGTATAGCTGATTAGGGGTTTTATCAACTTTATTTATTTTAAAGAGAACTAATTGTTCAATCCATTAATACTTCATATTGTTTTCTTTGTCTCAATTGCATTATTTTCTGCTCTGATCTTTATAATTTGCTCCTGTGTATGGGCTTTTGGCTTGCCTTGGTCTTTTGTTTCATAGAGGCTTCAGGTACAGTATTAGGTATTTGTTTTCATTCAGTTTTACTAATGTGAGCAATCATTGCTATACATTTATCTCTTAGGCTTGTTTTATTGTCTTCTACAGGTTCTTATAAGATGTGTTTGAATTGTCATTTGATTGTAGATATTGTTTAATTTCTTCCTTAATTTTGTCAATGACCAATTAGTTGTTCAAGAAGGTGTTATTTAATTTCCATGTTATCTATGGAGGTTTTTTTGCCTTTAATTTCCAGTTTCCTTGCACTACTGTTATATGATACACATAGGACAATTTAAGTTACTTTGCATTTACTTAAGCATATTCTATGGGCTAGTGTAAGGACTAATTTAGAGACAGTCTCATGTGAAGCTGAGAAGAATGTGTGTTCTGATGTTGTTGGGCAGAACATTTTGTAAAGGTCTACTAAGTCAATTTCTTCACAAATTTGGTTCAGTTATTATTTCTTTCCTTTTTTTATTGTCTAGTTGTTCTATCCATTTGTGACAATGGGATATTGAGATCCATTGTTATAATCATGTCATTGTCTATTTGATTTTTCATGTCTATTAATATTAGTTTTATTTGTTGGATACTGCTGTATCTGGTGCTTATGTATTTATGATTATTATCTGTTCCTCATGAATTTTTACCCCAATAAGCATGTAGTGACCTTCTTTGAATTTTTCATCATTCTTCATTTGAAGTTCACATTATCTGCAAACAGAATGGCTACCTCTGCTTTTTTCTGGGTTCCTGTTGCATGGGGTATTGTTTTCTATCCTTCCTTTAACTTTTAGGTTATTTCTTTTTCAGTTAAATGTGCTTCTTGTATGCATCATATGGTTGGATTTTGTTTCTTGATTCATTCTATCCATCTGTTTAATTGGTGATTTGAGCCATTAATAACTGATATATATATATATATTTTTTTGACTTGTCATTTTTGTTTTATTTTCCTGCTCTTGTTTTTCTACTTGTCCTCTCTGTTTAATTTTTTTCTTTGCTTTGTCATTTCATTTGTTGTGCTTAGATTGTGAACATTTTTGTCTCTGTGTAGAATATCTATTAATACCCTTTGTAGGGTTGGTTTGGTGGTCATGAATTTCTTCAGTTGTTCTTTTTCATGGAATTATTGTATTCTTCATTAATTTTTTTGGTGTGTGTCTACAGGGTGTTCAGGGTCTCATTACTAGATCAGAGTCATAGTGATCTGCCTGTTTACCGCTTCCCAAGAGCTGGGATTATAGGCCTGAACCACCACACGCAGTCTCAATTGGCATCTCAACATGCCCTAGAGGTGGGGCCAACATGGCAGGCCTGGGGATCAAATCCCCTGGGCCCTGTATCTGCTTGCAGCTGCTTCAATCAGTTGAGCTATTTGGCCAGCCAAAAAGTTGAAAAGGATGTTTTTTCTTTTTCTTTTTGCTGGCTCAGTCTGCCTTAAGGGCAGGGTCTTGTCAGGCCTGTGGAGCTAGGATCCTGCTCCTGATTGTGTTTGCATAAGCAGGCGCTTAAACAACTGAGCTAACTGGCAAGCGCCTTCTTCATTAATTTTGAAAAATAGTTTTGTAGGGTAATTCAGTATGACTTGGGTGTTGTTCTGTGTCAGCACTTGAGATACTTTACTCTGAGCTCTCCTATGTGTGTGTGTGTGTGTGTGTGTGTGTGTGTGTGCGCGCGCGTGTGTGTGTGTATGGACTGTGGTGCTGGGGATTGAACTGTGATCCCTGCACTTTCCCTAAGCTTGCCTAAGCAGGTGCTTTAGACTACTGAGCTATCTCGCAAGCCCCTCTGCGATTTTCTTTTCTATTTTCTTTTTATTTATTTATTTATTTTTTTGTATTGGGCATTGAACTTAGAACCCTGAGCTTGCCAGACAAGCACTTATTCTAATGAGCTATCTCCCCAGCCCCTTTTTCAGTCTTCTTGACTTGAGGGTTTGTGTTGTTTCTTTTGAGAAGTCAGCTGTGATACTGATGAGCTTTCCTTTATAGGTGATCACATGATCTGTTTATCTTTTCTATAAGCTGTTTTTGGTACCATGGATTGAACTCAGGACCTTGAGCTTGCCTGATACGCACTTATGATACTGAATTATCTTCCCAGATCTAACAATTTTAATATTCTGTTCTTGCACTGAATTTGTGAGATTTTGATTAGCTATAGATTTCTTTTGGTTATGGCTAATTGCAGTTCTATATGCCTCACTTAACTGCCTCACAGATTCTTTTCCCATGCTTGGGACATTTTCTTCTATTACTTCAACAAATAATTTTCTTTTTGATGTCATTTGTGTTGACTTCTGCTTTTTCATTGACACATATAATTTGTACATTATTTTTCTTTGTATCATCTTGCAACTGTTTAACTGTCATTTCCTTACCTTTGTTGTTTTCAGATATTTCCTTTCATGATTACTAGTCACAATCCTGTCTTGAAGGTATGAAAGTCTGAAAGTTTGTCTTCAGTTTCATTTAAGTGGTTTCACCAGCTTTCAATGAAATTTTTAACTTCTGGAATATCTGTTTGAATCTATTTCATGCATTCTCTTTCATTTCTATATTGATCATTCACTGTTTCCATTCTCTTGCTGTACTCACCTGTACTTTTTAATTTCTACTTTAGGTTTTCTATGCATTTGCTGAGAAATTCCTTTATAAATATTGACTTTTCTTTTTCTTATCTGAGCTATTATTTCTGATCTGATTTCTGCTATAGCCTCATGGATTTGCTGCTTTACATTGATTACTATCATTTCAAATGTGTGTCTTCCAATTTCTTCTGTGTTGATGTCTCCTGAACTTCCTCTGAGTCATCTGAAGGTCTGAGATTGCATTTTTGCATTGTCATTTTTATTTCAAAAATGTTTTACTTTGTTTTCTGTGATGATACTTACAAGGTTTTATAGCAGATAGAAAAAAATAAACTGTCCTTTGAGAATGTCTTCTGTGTGTAGAAGACTCTTACTTTGGTGTCTGTTACAAGATCCTGCTTCCCAGTTAATTAAGAATGGAATGTTGGTATTTGAGGGGCTCAGTCCATGTTCCTTTGGTGTAGGGCTGTGTAGAAGTTATTACCCCAGAGCTTCCCAGTATTGTTACAGAAGAGAGAAACACTGAAGTAGTACAATTTAGAAATTGATGAACTGATAACCATTGATTTTGTACTTTAGATCATAGAGGCAGAGTTTTTAGTTATATAGAAGAGCCAATCATAAATTAGCAGTTCGTGTGTAAAGTTTTTCCCCTTGGTGGAGTGATTTTACCCTGTGGTGAAAGGAATTTAGGGAGTGTAGTTTAGAAAACAAAGATAACTGGAAAGAAAGTAGAAGCAAGGCTGTCAGGCAAAGGATGATCACTCAAGATTTGGGAAACTAGCGAAATGGGAAAGAAACGAAAGAGTGAAGGAATATTTAAGGGATTATCTAAATTTAGTTTCAGGGTTTGGGGGATGGGATTAGTTTTCTGTGTTTGAATTCTCTTCAATCATTTTGAGAAGAGAAATAAAAGAGCAAAAGAAGGAAAGAAATGGGAAAGAGGAAGAAGAAAAGGAAAAGAAGAGAAAAAAAATTGAGAGCAAAGGGCCAGTTACAGAGTCCTGAATTCTTCCTCAGCTGGCTGCAGCCAGTCCATTGGAGGCCTGAGTCACCTGGTGGCTTGTATGGTTATTGTTACTTCAAATGTTCACACTACTACCCTCACCTGTCCATTCTGTGCAACTTAGTTAGGGTACTACTGTGTCACGGCATTTCTTCTGATCTCTGGACCTCCTGAAGAGGTTCACTTCAGTCATGGAGGTAATCGGGGGAGGGGGGGATTGTCCCCCCATCCAGCATTGCTCACCCAGGCGCCCATGGTAGCAGAGAGGTGATGAGAGCAGTCTCTCGCCTTGGAATGGTTAATATCGAATATCTTCTTGATATAACTAAAAATATCTCAAAGGTTGGTTCATTTTTGGTTGAATTTCTAGTATTTCTTTTGAGCTCGCTTAACTCCCTTGGTGGGGTTTGTCTTTCCTGAATGTTTCTTTTTTCCTATCATCCCTCTTTCTTGGCTCTAGTGATTATTCTTGATTCCTCAAGATAATAATTGCTTTGGTTTTAAAGTTTCTTTTCTTCTCCTTCTCCTTCCTCCTTTTCCTCCTCCTCCTTGTCCTCCTTCTCATCCTCATCCTCCTCCTTTTCATCCTCCTCCTCCTCCTTCTTCTTCACAGGGTCTCACTATAAAGTTCATGCTGGCTTTGTGCTCAGTTTTGTAACACTTAGGCTGGTCTCAAACTCACAAGGATCCTCATGTCTCAAACTCCTGAGTGCAAATTACAGGTGTGCACCACCATGCCTGGCTAAATTTCCTCCTTCAATATGAATTCCCATGCCTCTCAGAGAGGAGAAAATAGCAGTCTTTCTTCAACTACATGGGTAAAACCTGGACATCTATTTACTTCCTTCAACAGAGGTTCAAATTGTCTCCCTGCTTTTACCTCTATACACTCTCCAAGTTCATTGTGTGACAAGTGGAGAATTCTGGACACAAACTGATCTATCTGTTTTTCTAGGGCTTTCGTAAGATTTAACTTTAACAAAAACTTTTTTTCTTGTAGCCAAACTATTTCAGTATCTATTTGCTTTACTTTTAAACATTCAGCCATCACAATTATTTTGTCCATTTTCCTTTCATTTTTCCCTCCCTAAAATGCTTCAACTAAATTCTATCCTTTTAAGATCCAGTCAAATATCACCAATCTCACAGTTCTTTTGCATTCACTAAACTACCATAAGAATCTCTCATTCACACTCATTAGTAACCTTAGCAACCCTGGCAACCTGAACTTAAAAATACAAACAGCAAAGCATGTCCTATTTTCAAACTGACTTTGGAGGTTTGTGGGTAGAAACAGCCCTGCAGAACTTTTAAAGAGGAAAAGCAGAGTCACTCAACAAAAGCATCCTTTTACATGATTCAAAATGGAAGGTGAGGCTGATATATTTGGGGAAAGTTGTACATCTTTTTAAATTTGAAATAAGGTACATAAAAACATTAACATTGAACCATGTATCTTGATATATGTATATAGTGTGGAACATTTTATTCATTTATTTACTCTTTAAAATTATTTTTATTAATTTTAATGAGAAAAAAGGGCAATGAGACAGTATCAAAACAGGTTAGTAGGACAGTCACAATAATTAGTACCTTGCATATTGTTGTCTTTGTAGTAGGTATTCACAGTAGAAGATGCAGACATGATCTCTTATCTAAACAAAATTAGTACAAACCTTTCTTCCCATTGAACTAAGAGAAAGTAGCTGTATGTCTATTCTAATGATTTTGTATATACATACTATATATATATATTTTTTTTTTCACTACAAAATGGTCTTTCATTTATATCCTTCCCCTTCTTTTTGTTTTATCAGAGAAGGTAGCTCCATTGCTGTTGAGGAGCTTTGTTTGGAGAAGTCTTTAAAGGACCTTTTCATACTTGATGCCAGTTCAAATATTATAGGTAACTGAATTCAGCAAAATATCCTACTATAATCCAATAGTCCATAATAGTTGTGGGTTATCAACAGAGCTGGCAATTGTCAGAAGTTTCTGACTTGAGCCCTTTACAGCTCAGCATATTAATATGGCTTTACTTTTTATGCCTCATGGCTATACTTTTCTGCTGGATGGTTAAGACAAAATTTAAGCAAGACCATGGTTGTTGGAAAAATACCAGTTCCATGTTATGTCTAATGCTTTTGATACTGTGGAAGAGTTAAGTAAATTTAAATCTATCTGCTCATCTATCATTTCTTTTAGTTTTTCTATTTTTATTACTATATATAAACATTGCAGTACATAATGATCACATTCCCCTTAGGGAACTGTTCCATGTGCCTAGCACAGTTTTTTTCACCCATTTCTTTCTTCCTCCATGTTTGTATCCTGTCATTTGCCAAAGACATCCTAGTTTCTATTTGTTAGGAGAGGTTTATTTATTTTTTTAAAAAATTTATTTGTTTGTTTACCCAGTGCTTTCACTTTGCTAAGCAAGCATTCTGATGCTGAACCAAATCTATTTGTGACATGGGCTTCTCACCCAAAAGAAACCATGCGTTATTTAAGCTTGTTTATCTGATTTATTTAACATTTTAGTGTCACAGTCCATCCATTTTCCTAGAGAGGACTCTAATTTACTATGCTTATGGCCCAGTAATGGTGAAAGTGGACAGATTTCCAAAACTGATGTTCATATTTAAGAAAATCCCAATCAAAATTTCTTTATGGTGAACATGTTCAGAGTACTTTCTTTCAGCTTTTTGCAGTGCACAGCTTGGTTTTGTTATCAAGAACATATTTGGTCAGGGAAATAGCTGGGGCCAGGGAGATGGTTCAGTAGAATAAGTACCTCTTTGACAAGCATAAGGGCCTGAGTTAAATCCCTGGTTCTGCCAGAGAGAGAGACAGAGAGAGAGAGAGAGAGAGAGAGAGAGAGAGAGAGAGAGAGAGAGAGAGAGAGAGAGAGAGAGAATATAGGGAACATTATGATTCTGGTTTTTCCAGTCAGCCAAATCTATGGAGACTCAATCTGCTTCCCAGTATCCAAAATATGGTCATTCTTGTTCCTTCACTCATTCACTTAATTCTTGTGTTTCAATGTTTAAAAAATTTGCATCTGCCAGATAGCTCAGTGGACTGAAGTGTCTATTTAAGCAGGCACAGGGACCGGGTGCGCTGGGCCAGCCTCACCCCTGGGGCTTGCTGAGACAATGAATGAGACTGGGTGTGGTGGTGTGTGCCTGTGTAGTGAGACCCTGTAATTCCTGTACTAAAATAAAAAAAAAATTTACATTAGTATAATTTGAGAAGGGTTTTACATTTTTGTGTGTGTTAAATTCATCGTTTTTATCCTTCTTTTATTTATCTTGGTCTTAACCATCCAGCAGAAAAGTATAAAAATGAAGTATAATAAGTAAATCCATATTAATATGCTGAGCTGTAAAATGCTCAAGTAAACAACTTCTGGTGTTGGAAGTCCTATGGATATTCCACTACTATCATGGACTACTGGACTATATTGGAATATTTTGCTGAATTCATGCACCTACAATATTTAAATGACAATGGAATACCCTTCTCTGACAAAACTAAACCAAAAAAAAGGGGATACAAATGAAGATCCATTTTGTATCTGTATATACAAAATAAGATAGATATACCGCTACTTTCTCTTAATTCAATGAGAAGAAAGATTTTTACTAATAGTGTTTGTGGACATGATATCACATCTGCATTTTGTACTATGAATAAATACTAAGGAGACAATAATATGCAATGCATTAATTATTGAAACTGTCTTACTAATCTGTTTTGAAGTTGTCTCATTGCTATGTTTCTCAATAAAATTGTTAAAAATATAGAAAAGTTATAGTCCATAATTGTTTTTGTTACCCATCATAGTTTTTTTTGTTTTTGGTGGAACTGATTGAACTCAGGCCCTTGTGCTTGTCAAGGAGGCGCTTATTCTACTGAGCCGTCTCCCCAGCCCAACCATCATATTTATATGATAATGTTAAACAGATACATCTTTCCAACTTCCTTAGATTTATCCTGGATGAAAAAAATTTAAAAGGCCTTAAAGATATGTTCAAAATTAAAATTAATCATCATTATTTTTAACTTTTCTAAATTTCTAAGAATATAACCAATAATCTAAACTATTTGGATTGTAACATCTGACTGGAAATAGAGAAGTTTTACTGTGAAATATTATAATTCTAGCTACCAAATAAAATATTAAAGGTCGAATACAGGCTTTAATCCTACCCTGTAATGGTACATTTTGTGAATATATTCAGACCACTACTTATTTTAAAGTGTTAAATTCTTGGATCAAGTGAAGCTGTTTTCATTGAGCAAATTAAACTAATCATCCCCAAGGAAGTATATAAAGCAACTTCCATACATTTTCTGATTTGTTCTTCCTCTTCTGTATACACTGCCAGAAACATATTTATTTAGAGAGAAGCATTGAAATGTTATTTCTTAGTGATGAAAATCAAAGATGCAGGAGACAGTTGAAAGCTAGAGCAGGATGCATCTTGAGATGGCCAGACTGCTGAGAAAAATAGCTTATTGCTTTTTAAATTGCCTTATATTTTCTCCAAATTCTTAAGCAGGCTCTGGAGAACAATTCATCCCCTGTCTTTCAAAACTGGCTACTTTAAGACATGCTGATTTAGATTTTTAGTAAAAGTTGCAACAGTTGAGGAGAATGTTGTGAGATTTTGGTTTTGGTGTGTGTTACTGGACAGCAGGTATCTTTGGCTTGATAAATATCATGCCAAGCTATAGGAAAAACAATTCAGAGTTGATCGTTGTCTTCTTGCAACTTTTCTGTTCAATTCATTTGTTTTTTTTTTTTTTTTTTCCTATGTGCTTCATTGCTTTTAGTGTTCTCATTTATTCTTTTCATTTTATTCGGGGTCAATTTCCCTCCCTTGTCCAATCCAATCTAGTTCAATTGAGTTAAATAAGTACTCATGACATCAGCCTGACCGCCACATCCCTGCACTGAGAAAATTAGATGGGAGCACACACAGTTGGATCCAAGTGGTCAAATTTCTTTTAATTTGTGCTTGTCCTGTTTTTTTCATGAGGCTTTGGGGGTCAGCCTAGAGGGACCCAACTGGCCCGTTCTCACCCATCCCTCCATCTCTTCTGGGGCCACGTCTCCTCCTGCAGAGGCACTCTCTTCACCTTACTCATTCATATTGCCCTTACTCCCCCATCTATATACCCCTTGCCACTCAAGTCCATCCTTTCTGCAAGATTTCATATGTGCATAGTTTTTCCAGCTAAAACAAAAGCAAAACCAAAACTACTTTTTCCTAATCTCCTCTTGTCTCAGTTACTTTTCTCTTGTTGCTGGGACAAAATATAGGACTCCCTGAATGAAGGAAGGAAAGGTTTATTTAGTTCACAGTTAGTGGAGGTTCCAGTCCATACTTGGCTGGCTCCAAAACAGAGCAGCACATGGCAGAGGGCAGAGGGCGGCTGTTCAAGGAGGTGGAAAACAGCAAAAAGCAAAGGGAGGATCAGCAGCTGCAGCAGCTTGCAACCTCTCTTCTATTGTATCCAGGCTATACCCCAGGGTGGGTGTAGGGCTTACATCCATGATCTCGGCATTGGATCATGAATTAATCACAAATTCTAGAAGCCTTCTCCAATGACTGCATGAGGCTTTGGGGGGATAACTAGATGCAAACAAAAACACCTCTGTTGCCAAAGATTTGTCCTATGTTATCATTTTGATACACTCAATACTCAACCCAATCTAGCATACTTGCTCTGACCCTCATTCTGAGGTGGAAGAACTAAAGAGACAGAAAAGAGACAAGGAAATTGGAACTCTAAACTTAGCATTTCTGCCTTCATGTCCTATGTCTCCTTCATTACTTTAAAACTTCGGGTGAGATTCCTTCTTAGCGCTGTGGGTAAGCATGTTAATCACCTGTGAAGTGTCTATATTACAAGGCTTAATGAGCCCTAAATACACCTGGCTTATCTCACCCCCTTTCAAGACTAAGGACACCAAGATAAGAGTTACTAATATTCAGGATTTACAGGGACATCTAATTGGTAGCTTTTACAACATCCATTTCCTAGAAGTTTCCAGCCACTGTCCTGGATCAGTAGAGTCCCTTCAGGCACCATGGACAGTAGAGTCTTGCAGACCCTGGCATCAGGAGGTCAGCTGTCTAAAGCAGGAACAACCATCTCATGGGAATCCAATGGCTCTTCAAGCTAAGGATGGCTGTGGCACTCTGGCCCACTTTAGCAAGTCCATAAAAGCGGGCCTTGTTCTTTAGTAAGTGGGGCTAGTCTGATTGAGTTCCCTCTGGTTGCTCAGATGGGAGGCCCCTCCTGTCTGGGCCCCCACTTTCCAACTCTGCCTAATATATGTATCCCATCCATTCCTTATGCTGATGCCACCTATTTGTGATGCGAGTCTGCAAACTTATACCATGGGACAAGGAAGTTATGTTTTCTCTAGGAGATCTCCTAGGATGCCTGTGGAGTGATAAATTCACCAAAGCCCCTGCATGGAGGTTCCCATCAGTGTCATGGTGTCCAATGGGCACCTTTGGTGCAGAATTTCACAGCACTGCCTACTATATCACACCATGGTTGCCTCTTGCCATCTAGCCTCTCCTTGCCTAGACCCTGATCAGGCCTTTCCTTAATGATCACATGAAGAGGTAGTGATCTCAGCTCTCCTCCTCTGTTTATACAGCTTGTAATGCATCCTGAAGGCCCTACCCTCTCTACCTCATAGAACCCGAATTACTTTCCAAATGTGCTGTCTATAAATAACATCATATTGGGGATTCATGTTTCAACACATGAGGTGTTGTGTGTAAGGGTCACAAACTTGTAATCCATAGCAAACAGGATCTAAAATACAGTAAATTATCAGAGATACCTACATTATTTTTGTTAAGAGGAATTGGATTGCTTTTATATAGAGGCAATCTAAAATATAGATACCTATAGGAGGTTACATCTTAAACCAGAATCTCACAACAGTATTACCACAAATACCCTGAACTACGAGATAGGTACAAATAAAAAATTTTGTTTAAACACATATAAAATGAAAAAAGGGTCACAAATCTCACAGTTGGAGCCTCAGGGCATGAAAACTAAAAAGTCCAGGAAAATAAAGTCTCACTTACGGTCCTATTGTCCAGAAAAGATATTTCCTCAAGTAGCACCTAATCTTTTGCTCTTTTTTTGTGGTCCTGGAGATTGAATACAAAGAGTTTTGAGCTATACTTCCAGTCTTTATATTTTCATTTTAGAAAGCATTTTGCTCAGTTGCCCAGACTCATCTTGAATTTGTGATTCTCCTGCCTCAGGGTCCAGGGAGTAGCTGGGGTCACAGGTGTGATCACTGAGCCCGCCCCACACCCACGTGAACTCTGAGTATCAGTTAGAACACCAGGGGCGAGGCAGGGGCAATATGCTCGTAGGGGAGAAGGGGACAAAGAGGCTGGAAGGACTTAATTTTGCCTCCACGAGTGTCTCTACTTGACCTCGGTCTTTTCAGTGCCCTTGTGACCCACTCAAGCGTGACCGCGCAGGCTGTCACCAGAAAATCCTATATATTAAAGAATAATCCAGAGTATGACGGGTTAGAGTGAGTATTTTGTCTTCCATGTACAAGTTGCCTACTCCCTTCCTCAGCATAAGCAAAAGCATCCAGCAGAGGGGCTTGCTACATCCCGCTGCGGTGGGCTGCTTGGAGTCCTGTTCCTTTCTTGTTATCACCGTGCCTGGTAATGGTGACTGATGAGGCACTCCGGGGAATCACCCACCAACTAACCAAGCTCCCTTATTAAATGGTTACTTTCAATAAACTACTGGCTTGGCATGCGCATCCCAGATTTTCCCTCTGATAGGTAAGTCCTTTTCACTAAATAAACTGATAGGTTTAATGACTTTTGATTTGTATGGATAGAAGAGCTTAAAGAAAATGGATGTAAGAGAGAGAAAAATAAGAAATGTGATAAATATGAGGGGCAGATGAGTGAGTTACTAAGCATCCTCATTTTCCCTATAAGATTTTAGTAAATGCATGCATGTGCATGTGCGTGTGTGTGTGTGTGTGTGTGTGTGTATCTGTCTGTCTGTGTCTGTCTGTGTGTAAAAAGAACTGAATATTGGTGTTCTCATCAAGTCCACATCTTGCAACCCTAATCCCAGAGTAAAGGGATTTAGACGGGGATTTGGGGGAAGCTCTGAGGCCATGCGGGTAGAGCCTTCCATGAGTATAAGAAGAGGCCAGATACTCGCTAACCTTCTTTCCTCCAAGAGAGACCACAATGAAAAACAGTCATGTGGAAGCCAAGAAGTTGGTCCTTAACAGACACTGTATCTGTAGGCACCTCTGTCTCCCTCAAAATTTCAGCCTCTTGGACTATGTGAAGGTTTTTTGAACTATCAGTTATGACACTTTGTTATAGTTTCCTGAAATAAGATTCTCTCTCTCTCTCTTTCTCTCTGTCTCCTCTTTCCATCTCTAATGGCATTATATTATATTATTAACACAATAGAGTCCCTGGCTCAATTCTCTCTTGATTCTCTCCTTCTGGATAGGCAGAGATTATCTTCACCTTTTGAGAACCCAGGCCATCTAGATTCATATAGAAGTCATTGTATCGCATGGAGGACATTTTCCTCCTGGAATTTTATCGACGTGTTTTCTGTAAGATACTGACTATACTTTGTTAATGATGGGATTTGGTGTGTAAATAGACAATTACTTGTGGATCTACAAGTCAGTTTTTCAGTTGCATCAACTTTCTTTTCAACTATTCATATAAAAATTACCCTTATAGCATGGCTCTTTATTAACAGTCTTATAACATGTTTATTTTTCTATGGAGAGATTGATCTTCTAAGGAGCATGTGGGCAGCAAGGAAATTTAAACCTGTAGAAGTCGTCCCTGATCGCAGGAAAATTGTTTGTGAGTCAGTCTGAGCTTTAAAGAAAGGATGAGTCAGGGCTGGAGAGACAGCTCAGTGGTCTGAGTGCCTGACTGGCAAGTTCAATAACCTGGGTTCAGTTTCTGGTACTGCATGCCATGCCAGTCCTGCACCATGCCATCCACCAAAACAGGGCATAGTGGTACACACCTGTAATCCCAGCACTAGGGAGGCTAAGACAGGACAATCACTAGGAGTCCAAGCTGTATAGTGGACTCTATATCAAATAAATATATAAGAAAGGGGGTGTTTATCATAGGCTAGTGCCCTTTATGGGGTGAAAGATGCTCAATAAGTAGGCTGTTAAGAGTAGAGGACAGGGAAGTGGTTGGAACTCTGTAACCGAGATACCTTCCGATTTAATGTAAAAACTAGGCTATTCCAAGAAGGGTGGTCAGAACATTTTCTTCCATCTAATCATCATCCATCCATCCATCCATCCATCCATCCATCCATCCATCCATCCATCCATTTGTCCACATCTTTCCTTCTTTCTTTCCCTCCTTCTCTCCTTCCTTCAGTTCCTTCCTCTAAACCAACATAGATTGAGGTAAAAAACAAAAATTTTGCTAATTCACTATTTTCACTTATAAATCTGGTTTTCCACACTTTACCTGTTTTATGCCAGGAAATAAAAATGGACAGCTCATGAAATGTGCTAATTATAGCTAATTCCCAAGAAATCAAGGGTCTTGGATATTGTTGAGAAATGTTTCTCTTTAGGTACCTGTCTATGTACTGTCTTTAAAAGGTGGCTTGAAGTTTTCCATGATAGATGGCAATGAAAGTAATGTTCTAGGAAACAATAACAGCAGCCAACAGACAGCCCAAGTGTGGAACTATTGAACAACTTGGAAGTTTTAGAGACAGGAAAAAATTGAAGATGAAAAATATAGAGTAGAAGATAACTTATTCTGGAAAATTCCCCAGCTTCTTCTGATCACTAATATATTTAATGACAACAGAGATAGTTAATCTTTCTTAGATTTATTGGCACTTCTATGTACTAATATAAATGTGCTGAGGAATCTACTTTTCTCTCCATATATTCTTTTTTTTAACATACTTGTCTCTGGTTAGGAGCATGCATCACCTAGTATTAAAATTCATTTGTAGTTTTGCTAGAGCTCAAAAACATGATCACCCTCTTTCCTAACATATATTTTTTACTGCATGATTGCCATCATTTTTATCTCCTTTATTAAAGTCTGCAATAACCTTGGTTAAAGAAAACAAGTATAGATGTTACAGTACTTTGTACCCACTATGTCCATAGTACTAGAAGCCGACATAATATCCTGTCCAACCACCATTAGTGCAAATCTTGCCTCTCATAGGATTATGCAGAAGCACAGCATTATCTATCCCAACTGTACTATGTATACACACACATCATGATTTTTTCTTTCTATACCCCTTCCTTATACTGAAGTGGATGCCACTTGAAGATATACTCAAGTGAAATAAACCAGACACATGTGTAAATATTGTAGTCTCCCTAGTATAACAAGTGAAAAGCAGAAATACAAAAAGAATGTACAACAACAATTAAAATCAATGGAGTCTGATAAGGCAAAGTGAATGGCATATGCTGCAGGATACTAATCAGCTTTCCTTCTGGATGGTTAACAACCTAAGTTCACAAACCAGAGTTGGCGAAATAGAAGAGCCACAAGGCCAGCCAACATTTTGGCTCTAACCTTTCAAGGTCAGTGAAGACTCAGGACATAGGAGAACCTGTACTGCAACACCATGAAACTCAGTTGAGCTCCAAATTTTCTGAACAAGGAGATTGTGGAGCCATAGAGGAAAGAGACTGAAGTTCTATAGTGTGCCTGGGGAGAGTCACATGGAGAGAAAACTTTCTCTCAGGCTCTCACAGAGAGCAAACTGGTCAAGCATTGACCGTGACTCAATCCACATGGATGACACAGACAAATGATCTACAGAATAATGTACAGGACTACAAGATAAACCCTGAGGGGACTTCACTGACCACATAAGAAACATAAAGTACATGTGTTGGTATATAAGTCTTGCTCTATCTAGGTCTTAACCATCCAGCAGAAAAGTATAAAAATGCAGTATACATCGTGGGGCCATAATATTAAGCTGAGCTGTAAATGGCTATGTTCGACAACTTCTTTGAATAACTCACTATTGTTGTGGAATGCTGGACTGTGTTGGATTGTGTAGTCGAGTTCAAGCACCTAAGTTAGTTGAATGACAATGGAGTGCCCACCTTTGACAGGTGTAAAAAAGTCATTTGTTACAGGTGAAAATCTGAAAAAGTAGCCAAGTATTGTGGCACAGGCCAGTGATCCCTACACTTGGGAGACTGAGGCAGGGAGAGTTCATGGGCTACGTAGTGAGGTGAATGCTGCCTGATGACACCTTGAGTCAACTGGGGGAGAGGGGAACAATGCAATGTGGTGACTGTTAGGTAGGCGCAACTGCCTGCCAACAGCTCCTGAAGGTCACCTCCATCCTGCTGTGTAAAAAGCACAGTGCCACAGGTACAGAACCTTTCAGAAGGAAAAAGGAGAACACAGTCCTCACATTGGGACTGTTGTTTCATGTCTGCAAAGCAAGCAAAAGCTCAGAACTTGAAGGTCCCTGGGAGAGCGGGCGCTGCAGCTCTCTGGAGGAACCACGTGCTCCTCAGAGGCACCAAGCTCAGGTCTCCAGCCCAGCTCAGTGAGAGAGAGCATCCTCGAGGCTGGGGTGGGGAGTGCTGGGGCCCAGCACCCGGGCACTGCAGCAAGCCTCTCCCTCCAGGACCCACCTGTCTTGGTTGCCGGGACCCTGAGCCATGCCCACACGGCTGCAGGGGGAACATAATTCATAAGAATACTCTTCTAATATGTATTGACCGATTTTAAACAACAGTTTTTAAAGTGTAGATTCTTGTTAAAAAAAATAGATAAAGCATGTACAAGTGTGTACATATGCATGTCTATATTTGGGTGTCTATATATACACTAAAATCTTCAGGTAATTCCTTTTGGATTAGAGGAATGGCCAGCTGAAAGGAAACCTTTGGAAAACTTTCTATTTTGAGAATATATCCTTGTCTTTTCCATCTTGTTAATTATGAACAAAAGCACAGTAGCATAAGCATAGTAAACCAAAGGGAAATAAACCATAAAGGATTAAAGGAGAAGAAAAAGAGGCGAGATAAAGGACAGTTTTGAAAGCAATGTTATTTTTTATTATTTGGTGCAGAAAACTGTGAAGCACATAAAACAATCTATAGGAAGTGGGAAAGATTTCTTCTCATTACTGGCCTTGAGGCAATTTTTTAAGCTGCCATAAACTGACAAACAGACATGATGGATATCATTATAAAATACACTGGGTTGGAAAATAGAGCACAGAATGAAATGGTCCACATCAAAGGTAGAAAAGAAAAAGTCCCACCGAGTTCTCTACAGGGTGAATAGCTCTAAGACTGTTAAAGAGCAATATTGCAAAATTAGCCCCAACCTTGCCCTGTTTTTGTTTTTTTTCCTGGAAGATCATAGGATCTTCACTTTATTACTTTGTCATGTGATTGCAAAGTTCGTGTCAAGACCTACCAAGTAAAATTAAGGCCAGCAGCCCTAATCTTCTAGTTTAATACCCAATGACTATTATGAACCTCCTTCATATTTAAATAAAGCATTTCAAGGACAAAAATATTAATGCAGATTCTCCCAGGGTTTAAAGGCATTTGGAGATGGAGAGGCACAAGTGTGCACCAACTCTTTTAGGTCTTCAGGGACCATGGTGTTTGTGTGAATACTGAATATTTTAAAGAGTGAATAGCGAGTTCTCTGACAGCCCTGTTCCATTCCGTGGCCCTGCAGTGGCCCTGTCAAGGGCCAGTCCTGCCAAAGTCACCTCCATCTTTCTGCCACTGCAGATGGCAGGGGGTACAGTTCCCACCAAAGTTTAATGTGACAAGTCTGCCTCTCTCTCCAGCACTGCCAGGGACTGTATTATGCATCTTCCAGCCAGATTACTTAATCTTCAGGTATGTTCCTTGCATGTTCTGATCTTTAAAATAGGTATAAGGGTACTGGTGAGATAGCACAACGGACTAAAGCACCTGCTTAGGAAAGCTTAGGCTGGTGCAGGGACCACATGGCTTATCCCCTGCACCACAAGCTGTGCAAGGCCTGCCCCTAGGGCAGATGGAATTGTCCAGAGTCTGGGCATGCCTGTAATCCCAGCCCTGGGAAGGCTGAAAGCAGGAGGAGGCTGGATAGATGGCTCAGTAGAATAAGTGCTTCCCTGGCAAGTGTAAGGGCTTGGGGTCAATCCCCAGTTCAACCAAAAAAAAAATAAAATAAAATAAAGAAAAAAAAGCAAGTAGAAGGATCACTATGAATCCCAGCTGCATAGTGAGACCCTGCAACCACCAAATACACTTAAAAAAAAAACAATAAAAAGTGGGTATAATAAGCCAGATTTCACATGATTATTTCAAGAGTGGAATAAAAGGAGTTGTCCTTCCAGGTCATAATCAGTTATTATGGATTGTTGAGGCAAGGCCTCACACAAAAGTCAGGCAACTAGGATTGGAAGAATGGTTACTTCCTCCCTAACCCTTCCCTCCTCTGTGTAGCGGGGCATCCCACCCACCTCAGAGAATGCATTATCCTAACCAGAGGAAGGAGGTCCTGAATGGGAAAGAAAGACCTGGTCACTAGACCTGTCTTTTCTTTGTTGGAGCCTTTGATCCTCCTATCCTGAAAACTGCAAGTGCAGCTGGACTCCAGGTTGCTTCACTGGGTCCCAGCTGGAATTGGTCAGAGAGGGGGTATTAATGCACACCTTATCTTGCCCATTTCTTTTGAGGCATAAATGGGAGAAGGCAGCCTCATAAATTAGAAGGTTTCCTCATCCAAGTGGTTTTATTAAAAGCAATATTTAAGGCTATGGAGATAGCTCAGCAGTCTAAGTGCCTGCCTGGCAAGTGCAAGGACCCAAGTTCCATCCCCGGTACCACATGCTGCCCTGCTTGATTCCAGGAGCACCACGCAGGCCACCGAGACTGGATGTGGGGGCACACGTCTGTAATCCCCACACTGGGGAGGCTGACACAGGGTGAGCATTCCGGGTCTGAGCTGCGCATCGAGACCCTGCATGAAACCAATTAATCAATCAGTCAATCCATAGAAGATTAAAGAAATTTTAAAAAGCAATATTCATAAAATAGAGTCCAAATACTGTGTTTGAAGAGAGCAGTTCTACATGGATTTCCTCATCACATTCTTCCCCTGCCTCTTTCAGTTCATTCAACTATTTCCATTATATTTTAAGCTTTTATTTTTTCAAATTTCTGGTCTCCTATTATGGCTAGCACAGGAGATGGGGTCTCAGTGCTGTTCATTTATCCAGTACCTGGTTCACTGAGCAGCTCCAGAGGTGCACAGCAGGTTGAATGTTGCAATAAGAGTGTTTTCTATGGGAATGTTATGAATGCTTCACACAGAGAAGGGAGAGCTTGGGACTGGACTCTGCTACTGTTTAAGTGGGATTGTAACACATGCGCAGATGCTGGTAAAGCTGCAAACCATGGAAGGTTTTGAGCTAGAGGAGAACATGCTTGTCACTCATTCCACATGCCAATTTTTTCAATGACTAATTGATGACTCCTTGAAGAGGAAAGAGTCATTCAGTCCTTTACTGCGAAGAGACAGATGCAAGCGTAGCCCCAACTATCTCCTGGTGCTTTTCCTTATTATTGTCTCCCATGGGTAAGTAGGGAGCTGACAGAGAAAACACGAGTAGTCTCCCATGTTTTCTAAGAAAGAGGTCTAAATTGTGAAAATAATGTAAAACAGTGGGGCACCCAGTGCAGAAAATACTTTTATTCTCAACTTTTATTCATAATACTTGTAAATATTCTAATGTTATTATATTTAACATTCACTCATAAATTTTTAAACTAAATTAATTTTTTATATATTTAGTACGGGGTCTACAGGTTCTCACTATGTAGATTGGACTCATACTGAGCCTCCTGTTCTCAGCCTCCCAAGCACTGGGACGATAGGCACATACACCATGCCGTCTTGATTTTTTTGTTTGTTTTGAGACAGGGTCTTACTCTATTGTTCAGAAGGCCTTGACCTCACTATGTAGCCCAACTGGCTTCAAACTCATGGTGATTCTCCTGCCTCAGCCTCCCAAGTGCTGGGATTATAGGTGTGCATCCCCATGCCAAGATCTGATACTTTTTATTTTTTATCAGTACCTGTTTATGGATTACATCCCTTGCAAGGACTAGGCTATGTACGTACCACATGCTAATTCCATTTCTAATCTCCTCTCCCTCCCCTCCTTTCCTCCTCTTGCCATCTCCTGAACCTATTCATATTTAAGAAACATCTGTTTTCTGTTTCCTACTATCTTTTATTTTACTTTGCATTTATGTTTTTGGTTTTCATATAAGAGAAATCATATGACTTTAAAAATTTTTATTATTATTTTTTTCTATGATTTCTCTAATTTTTTTAAAAAAATGTTTTATTTATTTATTTTGTACATGATTTCACTATGCAGCTTGGACTCATAGTGATCCTCTTGTTTCAGCCTCCCCAGCATTGGGATTATAGGTGTGTGCCACCACGTCCAGTTTCAGTGGAGGGCTCAGTGCCCAGGACCAGCATGGCATGTGGCACTTGGGATTGAACTGGGGCCCTTGCGCTTGCCAGGCAGGTGCTTAGCCCTCTGAGCTATCTCCTCAGCCCTTTTCTCTAAATTTTATTATTTTCACAGGGATTAAAATTAAAAATGATATAGTACTCCTTTTCCAGTCTCTTACATGAGTTCATTTTAATTGTGATCTCATTGTATACCGTTTTTATGAACATCTCAAGTTTATCTTTCTTTCTGGCAGAGCAGTACTCCATTGTATGCAAACACCACATTCTCTTTACCCATTCTTCTATAGATGGGCCCAGACGCTGCTTCCGCCACTTAGCCATTACGGATTGTGCCACTACCAGTAGGTGCAGGCGTGTGTCATCATAATATGACTCCTTTGGGAAGACACCTAGGAAAGGAACAGCTGGCTCAAGTGAATTTTCTAGTTTTAGGATTTTGAGAAATCGTCATACAGATACTGATTTCCGTAGTGGTTCTACTAGTTTATGTTAATTACCACCAGCATTGTAGAAGGAAGAGGACTTTTTTCTCTGGGGCCTCACCATATTTGCTATTAGTTGATTCTTTGGTGATGGTTATTCATTCTGGGATGAGGTGGTATCTCAGTGTATCTTTAAGTATTAAAGCGGGTATATCCATGAGCAGTTTTACTTAACATATAGCATAGAAAGAAGTTGTAGTAGATGTTCGATTTGAAGCCAGTAGGTATTTCTTTGGAAATTTTGCAACTGAATAAAATTGGGATCACATAAACCTCATGGGAAACTGCCTCTGAGAATCAAGATGTCACAGCTTTATTTCTTGAGCTTGCAAAGTTGACTTAGAGGAAGGGGGTATACCAGTCACTTCAGTGGAAGAGGATATAGTTACTCTGTAATTAAAAACAGTTTTCACAGGTTTTCTAGACCTTTCATGTACTTGGTAGTTATCCTGCTGTGTTGTTGTTGGTATGGACACCATCTATTTCGTTCCTTGTACAGCAGGTTTCTGGGTTTCTGAAGGCCATTTATTTAATAACTCATTTTCTCAAGTTCCTCGGTACCTGCTCTACCATACACTTTACCCTGTGGATTTGAATCAAGAGAGGGGTTGTTTTATTCATTACACTGAAAGAAGAGCTTTGTGTTTTCTTTTTATTAATGCCCTATTCAAAGAAATTTACTGTTCTATACCCAGCTCTTCAAAATGTCCATCCATATTATTCGTAGGTTGTGAGAAGGAAGACTGACTTGCATTTCAAACAATCTTACATAAACATTTACAACGGAAATCAAATACTTTCCTAGGGAGAGAAGGACTGGATACAGGTAAGAGAGCCTTAGAGCTAATCTAGAAAGATTTCATTCTTTATTTCATATGTTTTTAAGAACTATCATCCTATTTTCTGGGTTTGATGGAACATCCTGGAGGCAACGACAGTGTGATGGAACACCAGTGCAAGAGGGTAGTGGGTGGCGCTGACTACCAGGTGCTGTGAGCTTGGGTCCTCATGACAATCAGTCACCGACTCTCTGTGACTCGGGTTCTAGAGCACTAAGGCAGAGATGAAAATGGAGCTCTTGCAAGCTTGCTTGAAAGAGTAACAGAGTCACACCCCTGAGGCTGAGGGGCCCCATCTAATGAAAGTAAATGAGCTTTCTTGATTTCTGGCATCACTTAGGGTCTGCTGGTATCTTGAGCATATACGCTGCTATGCCACCAAACTGTTAGGTCTCTATCTTTTTAAAAGAGAATAATAAAAAGAAATACAAACAATGCAGAATTTCAAAACAAGATGATAGGAAGTTAACAGTGGTTACTGATAGGCTCTGGCCCTAGTATGAATTACTGAATTGTTATAGTCATAATCCAATATGGCTGAAGCCCTTAAAACAACAGCTTATCTTCCTTAAGACCACTTCCCTCCTTCTTATCCAACTCAGCCCAGGATGTAATTTGCTTTTACCTTTCCCACCACCTCAGGGAAGGCCCCAGTCAGCTCCTCAGGTATGTCTAACCATCCCTCTTAAACTCCTCCCCTGGCAAAAGGCCATAAAGGCTGCAGCCTCCCTTTGTTCCAACTCAGAGAATCCCTGACCTTCCCCAGATTCTCTCTGTGTCCTCAAAGATTATAAAGCTTCTTTGCCTTTTTCCTTCTGCCTGTTTCTCTGCTGCATCTCCAAAAAACCTATCAGTTGCTATATTGCACTTTGTTATTTTCAAATTATTTGCTCAGATTACTAGATATGTGCCTATAAAATTGATCAATTGATATAAACATTAACTGTTCCTTTCAATGAACTAATAGAAATTATCAGTACAATTATCTTAGCTATCATTCATTCGTATATATATATATTCCTTCATTATATATTATATATTTTTCATATATATATAAACTAATTTTAGAATATATCATCTATCTATATCTATCTATCTATTTATCTATCTATCTATCTATCTATCTATCTATCTATCTATCTATCTACCTACCTACCTCTCTATCCCTCCTTTTCTCTGTCCCAATTATTTCTTTCTTTCTGAGCAGATTCTTTCCCTTTCACAATATCTATTGTACGTTTTGGAGCCTGTGGTGTCAAAAACACCTGGGCTTAAATTCTGGTTTCTTATTCAAGACACTTGGCCCATGAGAATCAGTTTCCTTGTCTGTGACATGAGTCTGGTTACAGTGGCTGCCTTGAGGTGAGGGAGGCCACGCAGAGACAAGCCCAGTTCAAACGCTGCACAGAGCAGGGGACCACAACCCAAGTTCTCCTTCTCCTCCCTTGCACAGGGCCCTGCTTGCTAGATCCTGCTGGCTTCCCTAGCCATGGGTCAACTTGCAGACCAAGGACCAAAGCAAGGCAGGCCTCTGGCATTAGCTCACATTCTGGCCAGATCTGTGAGCCCCTGTTGACCTTTGCACACAGCTCGGTACCCCGAAGCAGCAAGGAAGAGAGCAGGGGCAGCACAGTTCCTGGCAGGGCTTTAATTCGCATTTAACCTTGGAAGGGAAATGAACTAATTTCCTGCCCTATCCCCTCCTGCCCCATTGCTCCCTCCCTCACTTCTAGAAGGTGACAGCTGGATCCTTTTTCTCTCTTCCATATCATCCACGTGGCCAGCTCAGCTCTGTGGGTTGAATCAGCAAACACAGCACTGCCTTTCCCTACCCAGGGTGTCCTGAGGACCCAGTCCCTAACTTCTGTGGCCACTGTCCCCAATAACTTACTGTCTCTGCTATGGCCTCTGAACCCTGGCCTCAGGGACGTGGGATGGCAGCCCCTTCCTGCAGGTCTGCTGCTGGACTGCAGTAATGTTAGTTTCTCCTTCAGAGATCACGTGGCACTTGCCAAATTAAGTTATTGCTACAGTACAGAGAAGAGGTCTCTGGAGACAAAGTTTATACTATTTTACTGGCACCAAAATGACAAATTGGTCCAGTATGTAACCCAGTGGTGCAGAGCTGATTATTGTTTAATAATAATAGCTAACATTTCTCTAGCAGGCTGTCATGCTGCGTGCTCAGCACCTGGAAGGATTTTTTTAAAATTGAACACTAAACTAAGCTTATGAAGTAGGCACTCTTGCTACACCCATTGTAGAGATGGGCCGTGCTTGAGGCCAGGAGGGGTAAGATAACACACAGAGATGCTGCAGTCAGAAGGTAACCAAGTCAGCATTGGTGACTCATCTGTCCCACACAAATGTTGAGACTATGATGATGTCTTTTTTTACTTAAAATTCTTGATCTATAATTCATGGGATTGGGATTATGTCCTGGTAGGAGTCTAATTTAGAGTCCTCAGGGCAGTTGAGGTCTGGCTTTGGCTGGGTAGTAATAATTGTAGGTGCCACAGGAAAGAAAAGCTCCAGGCAGACTGCATGGAGTTCCTCTGGGGAACCCTGGGGAGGGCTGCTTGGTGGAGATGGCCCGAGGACATGCAGCAACCGCCTTCCTTAGGCCCCCAGGGTGGGTGAGAGAGTAGAGAAGTCCATATCCCGGGAGTGCTGTGGGCTCCCCAGGCTGGCAAGCCTGCAGGGCACTTTGCAAACTCAGCTTTCTTTTAAATCCAGCCTTGCAAGGAGAAAACTCATCTTCCTCCTCACCGGGAGGCCCACTGCCCCAGGATGCTATTTGCCCTAAGTGCTACTGTTCCCAGGCTGCTCTAAGGCAGATGACCTGGCTGGCCAGTGCCAGCTGCTGCCTTGCTGAGGTCATTTCCATCTCAAGGACACATTCATGAGCTTGTGTACCCTGCTGCTCCCTTGCACAGTGTGGGCTCAATGGTAGGGCAGAGCCTGTGTGCTCTTGCTGGCCAGGATAGAACTTAGCAGAAACTAGAGTGAGAGGAGCACTAATGAGGCCATCCAGAGCCTTTCCTTCTCAGCTTCACACGCCAGCTCCTCCTTCATGCAGATATTTCTATTCATGGACATAAGTTTTTCATTTTCCCTTGTGCATTTCCCTTATGAATATTTTCAAAGACTTGAGGCACAGAGGCAGGATCAGTGGCATTTACCAAACCCCAGAGCAAAGTTCTTAAAAAAAAAAAAAAAAGCAATGGATGCAATTGCCAAGATCTGCAACCAAAGGGGGTGTCCTTCACTAGCTGAGTGAATAAAGGGAAGGTGCTACATGTATACAATGGAACATTATGGAGGTACAAAAACAATAGAATCCAATCATCTGCAGCTACCATGTCCACCACAAGGTCCATAGCAGCTGAGCACGGGCAAACCTGCTCATTATGTTAGTCATGGAAGCCGTTGGTCCTGCGGTTATTGAAGCTGACTTCACTGGCTATGGGCCAAGCCGAAAGGTTCCTTAGGATCCCCAGTGCTTGGAACTTCTGTGTGTGTTTCTCTGGGAACAGCTGCCATCTGTCACACAAGCTTTCAGGATGGACAGTCAGGGAGGCTCATTTCATATTTCCATTCGCTTTTCCATGCCGTGTGTGTCTTGCTCTTACTTCTGACAAAGACACACAATACATTTGAGAGAAAAAAGAAGATACACACAGGGCGGAAGAAAGAGCCCGGCCTTCTGGATGGCGCCCTGGCCTTGGTCCATCACACACAGGACGAGTCCCTCCTGAGTCCCTGCTAGGATGCTCTTTTGGCACCACTGGGAGGATCGCGGGGGAGTGGCAGGAGTTGCGGCTCTTTGTTCTTCTCTTCAAATCACATCTGTGTGAGAGGAACCAGCTAGGGTGTGTTGACAATGTGATGGGCATTATAATGTGTTGTCACATTTAAGCTATCCAGCAATGCTGTATCAGGTAGGGTTCTGCAAAGGAATACAACTGATAGGGCACACACACACACACACACACACACACACACACACACACACACACACACACACACACACTATAAAGAGTTGGCTGCTGCTGTGATTATGTCAGTGGATAAGCCCCAAAATCTTCAGGGAGAGTCAACAAGACAGATACCCTGAAGATGGTGTGCTTCCCACTGAGAACAAAGGTAGGATAAAAAGTTCACATTTCAGTTGCTAAGCAGTAAACCAAGAAGAATTCTCTATTACTGGGGTGGTGAGGGCAGGAGGATCATGTGTTTTTTTGTTCTATTAAAATCTTCAGCTGATTACTATTAACAATATGCAATGTATTAATTGTTGTAACTGTCCTACTACCCTGTGTTGAAACTGCTCCATTGCTATTTTATCTTTTTTTCTCATTAAAATGAATAAAAATAATAATAATAATTTTGTTGGAAAAAAGTCTTCCGCTGATGTGTCAAGGTGTATCTACTTTAAGTAGAACAATCTGCTGTACTCAGTTTCAGGATGTAAAAGATAATCTCCTCCACACTCTCACAGATGCACTCAGAAGAACATTTAGCCAAATGCTGAGCACGCCATGACCCAGTCAAGTAGACCCATACAATTTACCCTGCGAGGACACTGTTCTTGTTTTGCAGGGGAAATGACTAAGGCACAAGAATGACATGATTGTTTTATCCCCAGATCATACAACCCAAAGTAGGTGACATCAGCTAGTAAGCGTGACATTTCTACTGTGATGCTCTAACTAAAAGGACAAATATATGATGATAGGTGAGTCCCTAACAGGTGGTCATACCTGTTCACAAGGCCACAAAGGCACGTCTAGGAAGTGGCAGCAGAGCTGGGTTGTTTCTTTATTTTAATGTATTTCATTGCAGCCTGGACTCATAGTGATCCTCCTGTTTTCAGCCTTCCCAGAGCTTGGATTACAAGCATGCACCACCATGCCTTGACTCTGTGGCTGGCTCAACCTGCCCTGGAAGTGGGGCATGCAGTGCTGGGGATCTGCTGAGCTATCTCCCTGGCCCTCAGAGCTGGGTTCTTAAAGTGCAGGAGTCAGTGAAGGAAGAGAGAAAGTGCATGGACAGGAGGAGCAGTGGAGGAAAGACAGTAGGCCAGGGTAGATGAGTTGGACAGACTCACAGGCATGCAAAGCCATGGGAAAGCTGTGTCTTCTCATGGTCACACTAGGGGCACAGGATGCCCATGAAGAGCATTGAGAGTTAAAAGATGCAACCCATATTTTGATACAGTCCCTGTGGCTGCAGCATGGATACCAGCAGGATGGCTACCACATGGGCAGGCTGGGAGGAGGGCAGCCTTGGTGGCTTCCCATGGTTCAGCAGGTACTTGTTGATAGCTTGGACTTGAATGGTAGCTGTAGGAGAAATGGATGACTTCAGTGTGCCATGACTCAGAGATGAAGGGGCAAAGGGATCCAGGCACAGGCCCTGCTCTGTGTAGCACTGGCTCAGGGACAGAGAAGTCTGCAGCTCTTAGATCTAAAACACAGGAGCATTTCACACTAGATTCTTGTGGCCCTGGGGGAGGCAGCTCAGATTCCTAATAAATACTGTTATTTTTAAACACTTGAAAATATTCTAGTAAAGGCAATTGAACCCAGACCCCTCATCCTGACCTATATCCATAGCTTCTTTTATAATTTCAAATTATTGTTTACTTTGAGCATGGCCTCGTTATGTCACTCAGTTACCTAGGGTAGGCTCAGACTTGCAATTGTCCTTGACTCTGCCTCCTAGAGTGCTGAGATGACAGGCTACTCCACCACACCTGGCATGGACACTTCTTTTTAGGAAAAAAAAAAAAGACTAGATTTGAGATGATCATGCTAGAGGTTTGGTGGTGTGCGGGCTAGTACACTAACCTGGGTCTTCCATGAGGTGGGATCCTGTCCGGCAAATCTGACTGCAGTCAGAGAGGAGAACAGACTGCAAAGAGCTGCTGATCTACACCACTGACAAGAGAAGACAGAGTGAAGTCCAAACAGCATGCTGTGAACCATGGGGAAAGGAATGATTAATTCTGACATGAATGCTACACACAAAGGGAGAACAACAGAAGTGAAAGAAAAATGGAATCGACAGCTCCCCCTCACCAATAAATCATGCATATTGATGAGCCGTCTTTGTGCTGGTCTTCAGAGTGCCCCTTTGATGTGTGCGCGATGTCACTGCGGAGAGCCAATGTTGGGAGCTTGCTATTGGAATAAGCAGCCGATCTTTTTTTTTTTTTTCCTGTGAACTCATTTCTTTGGGTGCCCGATGACCTAATTTTCTTACTTGTTAGTGTTTGGCCAGATTTTCTACTCTCAAATGCTCAAGAGTTAAAGTATTTATTGTTTGATAGTCAAGTGTGAGTGTATATAGCAACAATAGCTCACTTCCTCCTGTTTATAAAACTGCAACAAGAAAGCAATACCTCCACAGCCTGCAGGGGAGATTGATGGGCGCCCTGGGTGCTGGCAGCGACACCGGAGTGGAGAGTCCTTAATCTTCCAGGAGAGACATGGGCTCCTTGGGCTTTCCACATCTACTGCCCCGAATGTTCTAGCAGCTGCATCCCTGTTCACCTCTCAGGAGAGACATTTGAATAAATGCTGTTGAACTCATGTAGTATATTTTATCTGTAAGGACAGAAGCACATAGTTCACCCTGACATCCTGCGTATTTCGAATTACTATCGATAAGCACTAAGCTGACATTTTTTTTGGAGGATAATTTTCCAGTAGCTTAAAATAACATTTCAGATGCTCCTTGTAATAGCTGTGAAATCAGTCCAGGTATTTTCCTCTTCTTGTGTGAGACAGAGAAGCAACAGCCCCCAAGTAAAAATGCCTTTGAGGATATGTGCCCATTGTTACTTCTGGTGCCATTTATAATACTCTTTAATATCAAAATAGCATGTTTTCATTTCTAAAGACACTTAATAGTCGTACTTTGGGAAAGGCACAGGAAAGCTAAGGTTGTGCTGTGTGTGTGTGTGTGTGCGTGTGTGTGTGTGTGTGTGTTATAAAGACAGAAATTGAGGACATGTAAGGCACTCATGATGGAAAGGGGCAAGTTGGGATACATACCTTCTAATTCCTCTTCCAGCCAGGAAACAGGCATAAAGCAGGAAATTGGGCCAAACTCCCTCCTTACGTGGTCTGTCTAACACAAATGAGGCTGCTGCTGACAAGGCCAGCCCCTGGAAGGCCAAACATCTGGCAAAGTCAGTCCACAGTCCTCTGAATGTCACCACGAAAGGAGATGCAATTGGTAGCAATTGGTCGACCTTGTTCACATGGCTGTGGAACTTGATGTGGAAGGAGGATTGAATATTATTGGTTAAACTCTCCGAAGAGAGAAAATCCCACCTAGTGCAATGGAGGCAGGTGCAGGATGATTTTAGCTCATTTTAGGCGAGTAAGGTACCATCCACCCATCTCTCATCTCCATATCAGCTATCATCTGTCTGTCACCTACCATCCATCTCTATCACTTATTTGTCTTTGAGATGTCCTTTCCATACACCATTGCTAGGGAGAAACAATTCACTATTCTTTTGAAATAATTGAGATTGTAGGGTCCTTAGAAACAATTTGATGTATTTAAAAAGTAATGCAAACTTATTACAGAAAACTTGGAAAATAAAGTAGTAAAAGCCATCATATCTATTGCCCTTTTTCCTTAGCACTTCATATCTGGATCATACATGCTTAATAATTACTTAGTGGCTGAATACCATGAACCTACAAACCCAGCCAGAGTTAACCTATTCATATGTTGTATACGCAGTAAAATGAAAGCACTTCTGTTGTTTGTGGTTCAATTAATCATACATATACATCTCTCTCTCTCTCTGTATATATATATATATATATATATATATATATATATATATATATATATATATATATGCTATGTTGTATGTACTACTGTTTGTGTTACTGGGAATTGAATCTAGTGCCTTCACCCAGAGCTGATATTTAACCTATTTAAAAATGTTTGAGTTTGAGATAAAAATAATATAATGTAATGTATTTATATAGGTACACACATATGTCTTACAGGTACCCTCTGAAAAGATAGTTAAACTTACTCCATACTGGCTGTAGATGGTCAAGAATCTTTTAGCACTTTACTCATTATATGAACCCAGCAAGGTGAGAAGAGAGGTTCAGAAAGTCTCAGTCAAGTGACCAAGCTAAGTAGCAAATGATTGATCCAGGATTTAAATTGAGGTGTACTTGACATAAAAGTTGGCACTCCTAATTACTGGCACAAATATGTCAAAGTCAATCTTGATAGTAAAGTACTATTCTTTTTACATAATTATTTAATTTTATCTGTTGAATATCATTTTGTAATAGATTGATAGTTTTCTGCTGTGTGACTAGATCATATGTTCCTTAAGTATTTTATCATTTGGGGGTGTTTATTTTGTTTTCAGGCACATGCATGACTGTCCTGTTGGTTGGCTTGTACCACTGGTCGTACCAGTAGTGTAGTCAAGTTTTGCACTGTTGGATCTCACCATAAAGAGTCTCAGCTTAAGGGAAAGGCTCTGAGTATTGTTTCTGGAGTGGACTCTTGGTATAAATTCACAGATTCAAGTATTTTGAGCAGGTTGCCCCAGTGTGTAACAGAGTGGCTGGCTGAGTTCTCACTGCTAACATCTGCAAAGTCGAAGGTAAGTAGCGCATGCAAAGACCAAGCTAACAGAGGCAGAACCTACCAAGGTGATCATTTTATCTTTCCCAGACAGTACCAGTGGGAGAAAATTAAAATGTGGATGTGTCAACAAAGCATGCACTTTCCTCTTATGACATAATAGGAAACATTTGTCAAAAGCTGCATTGCAAGGAACCAGCTTATGCAATCATCAGGACCAAACAGGCAAGTGGAAAACTCGAAAGTCAGAGTGCTAGAGTGCATGAAGCTGCTCATAGATCATTCTCTTCTGTAGGAAGTCTCTGCTCTGGTCCCCAGGCTGGAACCTGATGAAGGCAGGGCACCCAAGTCATCTAGCATAACCTGCATTCCTTACAGTTCACAGATGATGGATTTGAACAACACTTAGGAAAACATCTTAATGGCAACATCTAGATGTATATTTGCCCAAACAATAGGGGTGGTAGATTTGGCAAAATGTCAGTGTGCAAAGGACCAACACAACCATCAACAATGACTGAATAAAAGGCAGCAAGCAGTACCTGCCACCTGGACAACCAAAGCTAACTGATCTTTCTGCTTCCACACTTAGGCATCTACCATCTATTCTCCTACCAATGGAGCATGATGACTGCTTTTGCCTCCACTTCCTGTTTGTTAATTCAGTTTCAGCCACATTGGGAAAATTGCTGTGTGTCATACAGGCCACACACATCCACAGATCAGGGCCTTAAGCCCAGTTTCCTGGAGTTGCTTTTAAACAGTCCCATGGTAGCTTCCCTCCCTTTAGACATTCCTGCTGGCTTGAACCACTGGTGGCACATGTGTGACTGTCCTGTCGGTTGGCTTGTACCATGGGTGGTACAAATGGTGCAGTCAAGTTTTGCATTGTCATGCATGGGACAGTCATGCATGGGACAGTCATGCCTGCACCACTGGTGGTTCAAGCCACTCAGTGTCAAGATATATAAGTGACTATGGTGAATGTGATAGTTTTGGACTTAGCCTACAGTTGCCTCTTCAAAGCCATGGAATAGCATGAAAGTGATGATTAGAGCCTTGCGTTGGAGTCACACTTCCAGAACCTGAAGTAGTGATACTCTTTCTAGTAGTATACCCTTGGACAAGGTGCTAAGGCTGCACACTTACCTAGTGTGATTCCTGTGTGGATGACATGTAGCAGTGTAGAGAAAATGAACTCCGTGTGCATGAGTTTTCACCCTGGCTGCTTCATCTAATGTTGCATCCTGCTGCGTTAGTCCCCATGGATTGCTTTGATTCTGTTTTTTGTTAAGCATGAAATCTAAGAATCAAATAAGATATTGTTTTGTTTTCTCTATAAGTCTTCTGTGAGGACAGGATTTTGTCTTGTGCATTCTTCTTTCTCCACTGCTTGGAGCACGCAGTTCCTGCTACATGGCATATATTCAGTTTCCTGAATGTTTGCCGCATGCATAACTGGATAAGTGGCTGCAAATTACATTTAGCAAATTGCATTGTATCTTTTCTTCCTGCTTAAGAGACTATAATAGAAACTAGGGGTGCTGTATTCCCAAGACTTTATCTCAAAATTAAAAGCAAAGGTTGAGAGGGCCTAGAATGGCTCTCAGTGTGAAGGCTCTGGGTTCAACTCTCAGTACCACTGCAATCAGATTCAAAACAATACAAAAACAAAACAAAGGGCTAGGTAGATAACTCAGAGGCGTAAGCATCTGCTTGGAAAGCACAAAGTCCCAGAGTTCTATCTCTAGTACTTCAAAAACAAACAAACAAACAAACACCCTCAAGCAAAAGGCTGTAATACTTCTATTTCATCTAGCATTTTCAATCTAGCTCCTGTTACCTACCTCAATCTCAACATTTTCTACTTCCACATCTTGTAGGTGTGCACATTCTAGCCCACCAACCCAGAAGGTCCGAACCCGACTGTGGATATTCATCTCTTCCTTCCAAACTGTAGTTTAGAATTCTTGCAAAAGAATTGCATTCCTCTAAGCCTAGTCAGAAAAGCACTGTTATTCTATATGTCACTGCTGTGTTTCATTAGATTAAAATATATTTTGGTCCATACAAATGCTTCTGTGTTATGATTGTTTTTCTCTTTCCAAAACAACTTCTGTGTTGACTTTTTTTTTTTTTTTCTTTTTTTTGACGGAACCAGGGATTGAACTCAGGACCTTGTGCTTGGCAGGGAAGCACTTATTCCACTGGGCCATCTCCCCGGACCCTGTGTTGACTTTATTTCTCCTCTTTTCATATTCTAACCACACGAGGCATACTAACAATAATGCCTGCTTCTTGGTAAGTGGCAGCCGTGGGAGCTTTAGATGCTGGCTTCTCAGGGCTGCTCCAAGGGCTTGGTTCCCGCCCCTGCCCTCCAGAACCTTGCTGCATCACCCTGAGCAAGTCACCAAAGGCACAATTTTGTCTGCCTGAAGGCTATTGTTTAGGGTCCTCCTTCTCCTTATCATTTACTGCCTGGACAATTTTAATGATACTTTTGGCAGTGAAAGATTTTAAAATAGTTAAACATATCTCATTTTTAATGAATATCTACTAATAAATTAAATTCATTATATTGGTAGATCCATATTATTATGTAGTTTCTTTCTAAAATTATTTATTTAAATAAAATAATTGTTATAAAAATAAAATATCAACACATTATTTAATTTATAGATAGATAATAAATAAAATCCTTTATTTTTTATGTATTTAGGATAGGGTTTACAGGGTCTACAGGATTTTAGTATGTAGACTGGACTCCTAGTGATCCTCCTGTTTTTAGCCTCCCAAGGGTGGAGATTACAGGCATGCACCAGTCTCAATTGAAGCCTCAGAGAGCCCTGGGGGTGGGGCCAGAGCGACAGGCTAAGGATCAAAACCTGGCCACTGCACTCTGCCTAAACAAGCACTTCCACCTGCTGAGCTATTTGGCTGACCGAAAAACTTTTCATAGTATTAAAATATTTTTTAAAGTTTGAACAAGATATTTAGCTCATATACATGCATTTTATTCTTTGCTTATCTCTATGTTTAATAATATATATCTACTATTTCCTGAAATATTGTTTCTAAAATTTATTTTAATATTTTAAATAAGTGTCTCTACTCTGTTCCAAAACTGCATCTAATGGTTAGCAGATGTGAAATATATGCATGTCTATGTGACTTGTTGCCATAAACCATAATATTTTCAAACCCAAGGAGAAAAAATGTTCAGTTATCAGGTTATAAAAAAAAATTCAGAGCAAATCCTGCTAAATTGAACATTTTTGTTAGTTTCACATTAAAATGTGACTATTTTAATGAAATATTTACATAGTCTACAGCCATTTGCTATTGTATAGAATAGTTTGGGCAGGGCAAAATTGTGTTTATAAGCAAAATTTGTCAGTAAGTTGTTTTTATCTATGACAATTTTGAACCTTTCATCAAATTTATACAGTTCACCAAGATACAGGGCTTCTCAGTATATTTTCAGCACAGCAAATAAAATGTATCCAAGTATAAACCAGAATGTGGGGTGCTCTAAAACACTGTGATTGAACTGCCGAGCTGAATGTCTTGCACTGTTTTGACTCTCCTTTGTCAGTAGGTGAGAACGTTTGCTTTATTTTTCATTATTTATTTATTATTTATTTATTTGTGTTGGCTTTTAGGGAAGGGTCTACAGGGTGTTCAGGGTCTCACTACTAGATTGGACTCCTAATGATCTGTCTGTTTACAGCCTCCCAAGAGCTGGGATTACAGGTGCACGCCACCACGCCTGGTCTCAATTGCTGTCTCAGCACTCCCTGGGGGTGGTGCCAGCATGGCAGGCCCAGGGATTGAACCTCTGACCCCTGCACCTGCTTGCAGTCGCTTTAATCTGCTGAGCTATTTGGCCAGCTTGCACTTGTTTTATTTTGTGAAGATAAATGCCAATATCATGATCACCCTTTCTGCAAATTTTACAATATTTGCATGTTCCCCAAAATTTCTAAGGCTTCCAAAGCTCCTGCTTATTAAGCCTGTGCTACAGAGTCAAACTCCTAATCTACAAGACTCTGTATTCATTAATTACATGGTTTTGCTCAGGGTGACATGTTTTGCCTCAATTTGTTTGTATCACAGCTACAAAATCAAATAATGTTTTCTGCAAAACAGAATTTTAGCTGAATTTAAAATATTTTCTATAATGAAAGTAAATGTTCTATCTTCTAGTTAAATAAATGTCATGAAGTTTAAATTTGGTTCAAATAATGATGGGTTAGTTGAAGAACTAATGAAATGTCTGATCAAGTAATTTTGAAATGAAAATATGTGATAACTGTGCTATAAATTGGCAACAGTTTTGGAGGAGAAGTTGCCATCAGTGCAAATACTACTACTACTATTATTGGGTTACAGATATTACCATGTTGACAAAAGCAGCTTCTCTTTATAAGTAATCTAATTAAACTTAATTCATGGCAATCTCTTTGCAGGAAGCCTAGCACCTTCTGGAATTGAAGGAGGAATGATGAATATGGGCCCTGACTTCTCCAAATAACAACTGATTCTGAAAGAGATGCTGATCTTGCTTTGCAAATTTGTTTTTTGCTTTGCTTTTTTTTTTTTTTTTTCTGAGGTTGGTGAAATCTAGGCACTGCCTATGTACATCATCAAGTTTCTTGATGTTTCAAAATTAAATGTGTTCCTTTTAAGCATGTGGATGTCAAGGGTTTATTTGCTAATAAAACACAAGCACATGAAAATAACCAAGTGAGATAAAAGAGATTTAAATACACACTAAATGACAAAACCTCTGTAGAAAGAGTACTGTGGCTATTACATCTCTTCACACTTATTTTACGTGCCTATCTTGTAATTGCCTAGCCTGTCACTTCCCATGACCTCTGTGCTGTGTGTCTGCTAGCTTAGCCACTGTGTTCTTCAGGCCATGTCAGGGACAGCAATTCGGACACCAAGTGGCCAGCAGGGACAGGGCATGGTGCTTTCCTCTTCTATTGCCCAAAACCTGATCCCTAGAAGTTCCTGTCACAGTGTACTTCATTTTATCAGCAAGTGCCTTGCATGCTGTCCTTGAAAGGGAGGTGTTAATTACTTCAGGCCTGCAAAGCACTAGGAAGACAGAGGCTAGAGCTAGTTGTGGGTTTAGCCACATGTTTCCTTAAGACTTGCTTTCCTGCATCTGGGACTCAGATACTCCCTTTGCAGGCTCTGAGAGAAAAGGGAGGACAAGGTCACCCAACAAACTCAGAATACCCTACATGACTGCAAACGCTGAAATCATTCTTCATTAAAATATGAAAAATCCAGGAGAAATGCCAACCAGAGAGAATCACACAGTATTCTGGGACAGCAGGGATTAACTAGGATACATGACTACTTTATCTGTGAAGATAAGACTATTCACACATAAGTTCTATAGTTAATGACAAGTTTTCTGCCTGTGAAGAATGATAGTTCTTATTATTTTGGCTCAACCAAAGGTTCAGATGTGAAAAATTATGTGCTTCTCCAATCCTGCTACCATCATTATTTTCAGTAAACTGTTAAGTGATTTTAATAATTTGTCCTTCATTTTTTCCAGAAGTACAAGTATTTTCTTTATAAAATAATAGGTTGTCTGAGACCTAAGTAAGAAAAAGATTAAAACAAAACATTTATCCTGAAGACTATTTTTTTTTTTATTTTTCATGCTTTGAATGGTCTGATGACTGCACTGGGATCTAAAATGAAATTTCTCCTCAGGGGGAAAGTATGCTCAGCCACATGTTTCCATGCTAAGTGTAAGATGCTCCAGGGTTCTGCAGACTGAGGCTGTGGGTGGCTTTCTGTAAAATGTGTGTGGCTATGTGACAATATAATCTATGCAAGATGGTGTGTGAAAACAAGGAATGCAAGAGTGGTTGCAGCCAGGAGGAGGGTCCTGTGTCTTGTGGTAATTTCCCTTTCCTCATTTCTTCCGTTTTCAGTGGGAATTCCGGAACACCTGCTCCTTGCCCTTCATTTATGTATTTCTTTATTGCATCATTTCTATCAGCATTTGTTCATGGATTTTTTTTTATTATGTGGGATATAATCCAATAGTACGATATTTATTTTGCTACTAAAGATGTTCCAGCTTTGGCCATTGTGAGCTCTTTTACATTGATTTCTATCCTTTGTTTTAACAGACACCTTTCTTGTTCTTGCTTGCTTGCTTTCACTCAGTCATTCATTTATTATGTTTTGCTTTGTTATTAGTACTTCCCCACTTGTTGATGCTACACGAAACTCCTGTTTGAGCTGATAGTGAGCTATTTTCCAAAGAGCCCTCATTTCTTATTTTTACTCATTTATTTATTTTTATGTATTTAGCACTGGGTCTACAGGGTCTCACCACACAGATCTGACTCGTAGCGATCCTCCTGTTTTCAGCCTGCCAAGTGCTGAGATTATAGGTGTGACCACCATGCCCAGTCTCAACTGCCCCCTCAGGGCACCTGGAGGGGGTGGTGGTGCTGGCATGGCAAGCTGGCATCGAACTCCTGTGTCTGCGTAAGCAGACATTTTAATCACCTGAGTTATCTGATTGCCCTATTTTTATTGTTTTTATTATGACATGTTTGCAGTACCTGCAGCTGGAGAGTGAGTACAGGTACATAGTACAACTTGATCCTTTTTCATTCCTCTCCTCTCCCCCTTCCTCCTACTTCCTCTAATGCCCTTTCTCCATTTTTGTTCTTGGTTATTCATCTTAGCTCACATTTAGGACAAATATTTTCATTCACTGAGGTTACTAGGTTCCTGTCATGGCATATCTGCAGTTTACCTTTTCCCCTTGCCTTCTCTCGCTGTTCTCTCCCTCAGTCTCCAGAACTCAACCAAATGGAGTACTACTTTGTTATAAAGAAGGATGACTTCAAGACATTCCTAGCAACATGGATGCACCTGGAAAATAGAAAGCATGAAAGATACCAAACACACAAACTTAAATACTGTAGAATAGCTCCCATCTGATTAAGTAAAAAATCTGAAGAGCACCGTCAAAGAATAGAAAGAGTACTTTTATTTTATTGGGTATTTAGAAACTAAGACTTTGATGTTAACTGTGCTTATTGCTCTTGGAATCCTGCACAGTGAGCACAGCTATGCAATCAACATTACACACTAACTTGTACAGTCTGCATTTGTGAGCCTGTGAATAAGAGTTCATAAATTCGTATCTACAACTCCCATGCAGCCCTCCAGCTTTCCTCCTTTGCTTTCCCCAAACTTCTTGAATACTAAGCAACTTGGTTCTCTTTTTACACTACAAATACACACAAAAATTACTTTCAAATAATTGTATCCCTGTGAGAAACAAAAGTAACAATTAGAATGTGATGTTTATCTATAGTTCTTTTTTGCCTTCTGTCTTCAATAGTCTGGTGAGACCCTGTCCTCTAGGTCCCCCTGTCTGCCCATTTCCCCACCCGCCCCAGTGCAAGTGAGTCACACATCAGTCATCAGTAGATTTGTTGTCCATTGCTGTGCTCATAGCCATGATCTCAAGGCCAGAAGTGGCATCTGTTTATGCTGTCACAGTTGCATAGGCCAGGTTCGGCTGCACTGGGTTTCTTGTGCTGTGTCTCACAGGATGGACCTCTAGGTAGGAGCTTGGCTGGGGCTGGTCCAGCCTGTGTGGAGGAGCCCACTTTCCATCTTTCTCAGGTTTTCTGAGGTAGTGTTCTTTGCAGCTGTGTGGATGAATTCAGCTTTCTTCACTGGCTTTCAGCTCTTGTGACCTCAGCTCCTAGACATTTTTTTTCTGATCCTTGCACGCACTTCCTAGAAGCCCTCTGACTTCAAAGCAAGAAATAGCCCCTGGAATTCTACTCCTGCTTGAAAGCTGCCCTCTGGTACCAGCTGGAATAAATGCAACCTTTTAAAACACATTGGAATAGATTAGAGCCATTTGGAAAATCTCTTTCAATTAACTGAAAGTCAACTCACTAGCAATCTTAATTATATCTAAAGATTGCCATTTGGTAGATAATGTAACATAGTTAGTGTACACTGTCTTTTCAGAGCCACAGCTTTAGGTTTTAGTGGGGGGGAAATTCAGGGGCCATTGTAGAATTCTGCTCACTCTATGCAGTTATACTTCTTTGTCACCATCTATATTTCATCCTGGACTTGCTGATACCCAGGATGATTTTTAAAGGTTTGGGTGATGCTGTGCACGCTTATGACCTTTATTGTAAAGACAGGTATTTGAGTATGTCCACACTGAACAAATTATGTATCTTAAACATGTGCAGTGATTTCAGAGACAAGGAAAGAAGGAAGGAAAGAGGGGGAAAGGAGGGAGGAAAGGAAGGTCCATGTTGGCTGAAGCAACAGTCCTGGCCTTTTAAGGCCAGGTAGGATTACTGTATTCTTGCACAAGGACTGCATCATTAGCAGCAATGGTATTAAAGTATAATTCTGACAAAATGACCAACTCCATTTTATAACATTGTAGTGACAAGAAACTTGACTTTCACTGTCATGGATGTAAACTTTCATACATGGATTTTGGCTAATAATTAAAGATACACACACTGGTTTGGGCATGTCAATGACTTCTATTTTAGCTCAACTTCTATATAACTTTGACTCTATAAATTATACTCAGTTGGACTTGAGGGGAATTTACATGGCCTGGGAGTCAGAGAAGTGATTTTTAAGTTCCACGTGCATAAAGCATTCCATAAGCAGCCTCCCTGAGTTCTTTAGTATTAGTAGTGATCTACAACATTTTTGTTTGTAGAGCTTGTATCAAAATTTTAAATATTTCCTTAAAGACTATAAAAGAGGAAAACAATGTTTTATGATCACCATGTGATTTCTCTAAAGAGTTCTTGGATTAAAAATTAATAACAAAGTCCTTTAAGACAAACATTTCAATACATGAATTCATCAAACTTTTGAATGATTACATTTTCTCATAACTTTTAACTGCAATCTGAAGTATTTAATTCTAAAAATTTAAGGAGTATATGGTAAATGCATAATTTTTATAAAACATTTCAGAAAAAGAAATTGGGAAATTCATAAAGCCTGTGTATCTTAGATAAACTTATTTTTTGCTGCCAAAATAAATTCATATCTTTGTTTTCATATAAGTGAATGGCAATTATTGAACTTTATGCAAATATTTTATTCCTATATACTGCTTAAGCAAATGTGTCACTTATACATGAACCTCCCAGGTAGACTATTTTTAAAATTTATATATATATATATATAGTAGCAAAGCAGTATACATAGTAGAATGCCACCTAGCAGAACTCTCTAACAGACTTGGATATGATGCTTTTCATTGTGGTGATTTTAAAACATTGACCTGATACATGAAAAAGTATTCAGAAAAACACTTTATAGAACAGAAAGTAAACATGAATTTTGAAACAGTATTGAAGATTGAGGCCAAAATAATTTTCAGGAAAGAAAAATATTTTCTTCTCTCAAAAGATTATTATTGTACTTATACTACAGATGTTAGAAAATAAAACATAAAACGCACTTAGGTGAAGTCATTTTCATGATGCATTAAGTTAATAGCAAGATTTGCATTAGTTTTCCTCTCCTTAGTTAAATTCAATTTTCACTTGAATTCATCTCCTTTTGCAGGGAGGCTAGAATGACTTCTAACATTAACACCTCTCTCTCTCTGTGTCTCTCTGTCTCTGTCTCTGTCTCTGCCTGTCTCTCTCTCTCTCTGTATCTAACTCTGTCTCTGTCTCTGTCTCTCTGCCTATCTCTGGTACAAAAATTTGTTGCTTACTTGAGCTAATGAATCATAAATTGTATCATACAGTTAGTAAAAGCTCTCCTCCTTTTTGAATCTTACACACAATTCTTTTTCTGTTTCAGCAATTACTGAAGATGGAATGCGCTCCAAATGATGCTGCCTTATTTATTTGTTTGTTGAAGAATGCAGCACCAGCTTTATGAGGGAAATGAAAAACCAGCAAAAATGCAATCTACTCACACCCCTGTAATTTCTCCTCTTCATCATTAGGGAGGGAACCTAGGCCTTCTCATATGCAGCCATTCTACCACAGAGTTACACATTCAGTCCTTGTGGAAGGCATCTTGCAGTTGGATTTGGGAAGCGATTCTAAGTTCCTTGTCCAGGACAGGGCAAGGGGTCTGTCTGTGGTAGAGAGCTTCCATTCCTAACAATGAAAAAATTATCCTTAGGAAGTGGGCAGGATTACAAGAGTCCATTGAGTGCCACCTCCATAGGCTGTGATTGCATCTGGAAATAGCTGAGGTTTGTGCTGCAAGTCAGACAGTTACACTTTAAGAACCAGAGGTTTGGGGCTGGGGAGATAGCTCAGTGGAATAAGCGCTTCCCTGGCAAGTGCAAGGGCCTGAATTCAATCCCTGGTTTGGCCAAAAAAAGAAAGAAAAAAGAGAACCAGAGGTTTGCATGTCCCTGAGGTCCCACTGTTATTTATTAATTTATTAATTTATACATTTATTGGCAGAACCAAGGATTGAACTCAGGCCCCTGTGCTTTCCAGGGAAATGCTTATTCCACTGAGCCATTTCCCCGGACCCCCACTGTACTTTCAAGAACACAATGAAAAAATTGTATAAACATCAGAGGAGCATGGACAATGAAAGATACAGCTAACATAAAGTAACAAAAGGAAAAGGTAAAGAAGACAATATTTAGATAGTGCGATAAACAAGCTATGGTAACATATGATGGTTAAAATTAACATCACTAACTGGCACTCAGGTTCCTTTTATTTTTCTTTTCTATGTGTACCTCTTCTATCATTTTTTTTCTCAATCACTTAACTGCCTCAGGTAAAAGAAGGAAGCAAATAATGCTCATATTTTATATTGTGGTATCCATATAGATTTTATATGTCTGAGTTTCAGTATGCATATAATGTTTACAATTAAGGCATAGGAAAATATCAAGTGAAAATAAAATTAATGATGCTCAATTACAATATTATCAGGATGTACAAAATCCTCCCAGTTGAGGATCAAGCTGTATCTTCTGAATGAAAAATTTAGAAGCTTAAGTCATTTATGGTGGTATAATGTAAATTGCAAGGGAAGAAATTATAGTCTACTGCCTTTGCTGGGTGCCGGACCTTAGCAGCATGCATAATTCATAGAAAAGTACTGTGCAAAGGAATACGGAGTAACCTTCAAAAATAAATCAAGGAAAACCAGTTACTAATCTACAGAGTAGTTTACCTGGAGGAAGGTAATGTGAAGGAAAACGGTCCATCATTTCGCATAGCTTAATGCCATCCCCGATGAAACTTACCCAGGGCTACATATTATGTGTGGAATCAAAAATATTTATACTCAAATATCTGCCGTGTGGAAGGAAATCAACCACACATTGATAAATGAATTGAGTGAAGCAGGTATTAAATTAAGCAGATAAATTTTACTTTGATTGTGAAGTTCAGCCAGAGGGGAGAGAGTTGGAAGAAGACATAGCTGGGAGACCGTTGTTGAAGACATAATCAGCATCTAAGCAGGGGTTAGGATTGAAATTACCCTGCTGTCCATTCCACTGCTGAGCAACTACCAGAAAACCTACTTTCCTTGATGGGTAGAGAATCTCTGGATGATGGAAGAAGCAATGTGCCAAAAAATATCTATCAGGAAGACTTTGGTTTAGAGATGTTTCTTTGTTTTTGTGTTTATTTCTAAGGAAGTTGAGAGACTTCGAAAATACTTACTTCAATTTCTATGAAAGCTATCAGCCTTGCCTTTGTGTAAATTTCAATTGATGTAGGAAAATATAAAATGACAACTAACATAAGTTTTCAAATTTGAAATTCCATGGAAAGTAGGTAAATGAGTAGGTGACAAGATGAAATTCTGTGAAAGTAGGTAGATAGGATGAGTTCCAGGAAGATATGAGGACTGAAAACAGTCAAATGTCAAATGTGTACTCTGTCCTAAAGAATTATGTCCCACTGTCATGCAAAACACTTGCCTTGCTTTTCTTTGTGGGAGAACACACTCATGTTCTGTTTTTGATTACCCACAGCAGCTGGACAGAGGGAGGGATGGGGGGAGGGAATGCTCAGCAGAACATTCCAGCTGTGTCCACCAGACTCTTCCCTGGAGTGAAGGGAGAGAGCTCCTGGGACAGCCCATATGTCCAACCTCTGTAATGTGTTCAATTGCTGTTCACTGTTCAAGATTCCATAATCAGAGAGTGATTAAGGGTAGGGCAGGCTCTGTCTTCTCTGGTCTGCTGGGTTCCTACCTGTGTTTCCATGGGCTTGTGATGCAATAAGCTCTTTCAGTTTCCCACAAAGCAGACCTTCAATGCATGCAGTTTACTTGGGAGGTTATTCTAGAAAGTATTAGCAGGAGTAAGAAAAAGTGAGGGTGGAAGGTAGGAAGGAAATGCCAATAAAGGGTATGTTTATGGAATGATTTTTTACTTGTCTAAGGCAACTGAGTGCTGTTGGAAAACACTGGGATGTAGTGCAGATGTCAGAATTATATAACTAAGGCAGAAGGTGGGATATTTATTCTTCACTTCCATTCCCTTTGTTTTGCCCAGTGCTTTTGTTGGGTCTTCCATGTAGGGCAGAGAGCATTTCCTCAGGCAGAATCAATAGGTCAATGGGACACCTTCAACATGTAGTTGCAATTACCCTGGGTAGAAGTGGTGTGCATGAACAATGTCTGTTATGTATACAAATTACTGCACACACACTGATAATTTTGGCATTTGGGTATCTGAGGCAGAAGGATCATCATGAGTTCAAGGCCAGCATGAGATACTTAGTGAGTTCAATGCTAGCCTGGACTACACAGCAAAATTCAGTTCCCACTGTGCCCAATTATTATGCTGACTTGGGGTACCAATGCTAATGATTTTCATCTCCTTTAGGGATTGGCTTGAATCACAGTGATAATGGGGGCTATAAGTCAGATAACTCTTTCTAGTAATAGGCAGTGCATTGAAGTAGGCAACACTTGCCTCGCAAGGTAGAATCTGGGGACAAAGTTTGAATTTTAAGAGTAGCTTCCTGCATAGATCGTAGAGGTTGGATTTATCTCCAACTTGCCTAAATTTTCCTGAGAGTGTAGCAATCTGAATTCCATAGAGACAGATAGACAGCCATAAAATCCCTCATGGATTAAGAGGAGGCTCATCATAGAGATTAGAGGTGGTGATTTGCAAGGTGATTTCTTCATTTTAATGGCATCGATTCCACTCATGTCAATGAAGTAGGCTTCCTGAAAATAAACCTCTTGAAAAGAACTTGGAAGAGTGTGGATGGAGATGCTTTCACACATTTTATGACTCAGGCTCTCCCTGGATACCCATCCATTAGAGGTGAAGGCAATGAAAGGAAAAATTTGTCCCATCTGGTCCCACATAAAACTCCCCAAGAGCTTTGACAAAAACTCTTCTCTGCAAAGTGAGGGCCAACCTCTAGGGAGGCATTTGTTTTTCAGCCTCGTTGAAATGCTTTCTCTTTTTAGGGATGTTATTTCAGCAGAGCCAGATGAGATGCACTTGCTATTTTTATAAGATTTTAAAGGCTTAAGCAGGGCAAATATGTCTCTTCAAGCTGCCTTCTGCTATAAGCCTGATGCTCAGGCAGCTTTATGTCCCATAAAGAGTAACATTAGCCTCGTGGAGCAGCAGGGATTGCTGATCATCTTAAGGATGATTCCTGAGGATCAGATTAGGGTAAGGAAAACTTCTATTAAGTTTCCAATTTTTAACCACTACAGGCAAATTATAAATTATATTTTGACCAAGATTCTGTTTCTCTATGTGACCACGTTAAATTCTGACATTCTATATTTTTACTGTGTATAGTAATTTATGCTTTTAAAGATAAATTTTGTGTTTAATATATAGCAATCTGTCTCACACATTTCTTTTGTGTGTGTGTGTATAGTACAAGGTCTACAGGGTCTCATTGCACAGATTAGACTCATAGTGATACTCCTGTTTTCGGCCTTCCAAGCCGTGGGATTATAGGCCCATGTAACCAGGCCCAGTCTCCATCATCATCTCAGCATTCCCTAGGAATGGGGCTGGCACAGCATGGGGATCCCGGTCCCCTGCATTTGCCTAAGCAGTTGCTTTAATCTGCTGAGCTATCTGGCTGGCTCAGTCTCACATATTTCTGTATCAGATCCAGACCATTAATGCTGCAATTGAGTTTTTGTTCTCCTTTTTGATATTGTGTCCTTACCTAGGAGACCTATTACCATCTAAAATATATTAACAATCCAGTTTATTTTCTTCTTCCAAAATCCAAATTTCACGACCAGTATTTTATGTGACTTACAAACTTGTATTCTGGGATTTTTAAAAAATAATTTGTTTGCCCCAAATATGGAGTAAAATCTCCAGGGATATCATTTATTCTGCCACTGACTATGATTCCTCCTTTCCCAGTCATACATCTGGTTGACAGTGGACAGCCCTATTTCTGGTGTTCTAGTTTCTCTAGCATTTTCAACTCTGAATCTTTCCTATGTTTAGCAGCAAGATTTGTCGACAACATAAGTTTGGACACATACATTGTAAATTATGTTTTGGGAGGAATTCTTAAATGGCTTCCACCGTCTCTTGAAGTTCAGGAATGTACTTCTGTATAAAATGCTTAGCGTGTACTTCTCTTGTTATCCAAATTTTTAACGTCTTCTCCTCTTCCCTATTATTGTCTGCTGTTCACATAGCAAGTCACATCGTGTGTGCTTCCTGCTGTCATTTAGCATTTATGTGCAGCTGATATTTACATAGGTTGCATCTCTGTATTTGGCTTCCCCGTCACACGCAAACATGCAGGAGCAGACACTGCTTCTCCAGTTTCTTCTTCTAAAGGTTGCTCAAGCTTTCAACCTAAATAACACTGTGTCCCAGAACTACTGTGAGATTTGGGAGAACCTGGACTTCCATGTGCCCCTGTCATTGATAGTAGACTGCAGGAGAAGAAGGAGATACTTCCTAAGGTTGACTACATACTGAGCGTTTTATGGCTTCCATTACAATTAGCAATCCTGTTTTGACTAATCCCACCTGGCTACAGTCTCTGGGACTGCTTAGTGCCCAGCTGTTTATGTGCTATTAAAGTATGCTTTTGCCACTCATTTCCACTCTTGAATTGCAAGCCCCTGGGGTGTGCCTAGTTCAGCCATAGAGAGAACCTTAAGAAAACGCATGTGCTGTGAGTACACGTAAGAACCTTCCTGCGCAAATCTCTAATGGATTTCTATGTACTGAAAAATGCAAGTGTGAATGATTATTATTTCTCATAATAAGTAACTGGAAAAGTATGAACTTGCATTTTTAAAGTGTACCATTTTCTTACTTTCTTAAACCACAGATCCCAAATTTAAATTTCAACAACATTCCCTGTAAATTGGAACTTTTCACCAACTTCTTTTAAATTCATGCAGCCCCCATGAACTGCATGATTATAGGTGCAGAGATAAAGTTCTCCTCCTTTTCTTCTTCTCAGCAGTATTTTATGCTGAAAAATTCCCACATCATACAGCAGTGCCCAACGTGATCATTCAGTACAACTGTAATTAAGGTGACATCGACAGTTTCAGTAATTAGAGCCTTGCCGCAACTGTAAGAGTAAAAATAACACTCCCTGGCACTGCCATGGGGCAGCTGTGGGCTCCTGCTGCCGATGCACCTTGGCAGCTTATCATGCCTAATTGTCGGAGCTCTTCTTCCTCGCAGTGGACTGTGTAAATCTTCAGAGGTTGCGGCTCCACATTTACCCAAGTGCTGCGGTTTCTCTCTTGCTTCCAAATGGTCTCTGCATCCAGGTTTGTGGTTCTGAACTGGGTTTGGTGATCTCCTTCCTACAGCCCCCTGGATAGGTACCAGTGCCAATTCCCCTTGTGATGGGGCCAAGCAACAAGTGGGTGGCAGAGTTCAGGGAGATGGCTGGGTGGGGCGTGCAAAAGACTGTGGTCTACCTCTCCCAGCAAGTGCTCCAGTTCTTCAGTGTGTTGTCTGAAACTGTCCACTTCTAAGATTCGTGATGGTTCCCATTTCAGGCCATTCATCGCCATTATCAGAAAAGCGCTTTTCATTCATTGCTTTGAATAAGTAGTCCTCCTTCCTCAGGACTATTTTGCTAAAAATCATCACAGTTCATACTGATAATTCTAATTTTAATTCAGAATTACAGGGGTTTTGAGTTCTTGGATTTGCTACCCATATGTATTTTATAATTAGATCTTGATTAAAATTGCTTTCTCTATCCCATGATGTATGAGTCTATCATGCTTGAGTGTATACATAGTAGTTGCAGATTAACAGTGTTGGTATTATTAAAATCAGTATTACTCAAAAGAATTTAAAATGTCTTAATACTTCTTTTCCCTAAGGATATAGTTCACTGGTCAAACTGCCAGCTTTTAAATCATCTGAAATACTTTCTGGGTGGTAAATTGCTCTGGTGGCTAGGCTTATCTCTTCTACTTCATTTTTTTTTTTTTTAACTTTTCTTTGATTCCCTTTAGATGTGGGTTTTTTTAGGTAGGGTCCCTGAGGTCTATATTATAAAGCTAATTTTATTCCATGACTGAATTCAACTCTCCAAATTAAATGTTGATACAAGCATATTCTGTACTGCCATACTTCCATCACTAACTCTAATCTCAGCTCATCCTAGCTGTGACCAGCTACCCTACATACATCATTTATTAATTAATGTATTTATTTTTATATTTTGGTGGAACCAGGTATTGATCTCAGACCCTCGTGCTTGTCAGGGAAACACTTATTCCACTGAGCCATCTCCCCGACCCCACATACACCATTTAAAGAAGAGGTGTAATTTAGCTCACAGTTTCAGGGGTTTCTGGCCATTTTTTGGATGGCTGCAGGGCAGAAACATGGCAGAGACAAAGCAGAGAGGAAAACGGCTCAACTTACACCAGCCAAAACGCAGACAGAGGGAGGAAGAGCTGGAGAGACGTGATCAGGGCCCTCAGGCGGGCCCCGCCCTGTGAGCCTCCCTGCCCTCTAGTGCTGTGCTCACTGACCTAAGCGCCTCCCAAGAGCACCACGCTGAGGATCCAGCGAAGCCATCGCAGCAGGCAGCGGACCATTCTTCATGTCTAGCAACATTTTCATTTTCATTCCTTCACTTTTTTATACATGTTTATTCCTGCCAAGAGTTTCTTAAAATTAATTAAACCTGTAAGTGGTCAGTGCTACTCCCCCAGCAGACAATGCTAAATTATCTGTGAGAGTGTTTGCATTTCCCTTGTTTTGAGTAAAAACCATTTTTTTATTAGTGTGTATGTGTGTAATTTCTGTTATGGGGTTGTCCTTTTCTTTTTTCTTAGAATGTTCTTGTTCTTGTTCTAGGTGCTCTTTATATATTAACTGTTTGGCATGGTGTAAATTGCAACTCTTCAAAGAATGTTTCTTGATTTTGAGCTGTATTTAAGAAATCCTCTTTTTAGTCCTGGCTGATAGCAGAACTCAGTTATGTTTTCTGTTAGTACTTATATGGCTTTCATTTTATCTTTTCCCGTATCACAGAGCAATTATGCTAGTACCATGTTTTAAAAAGAATTACTCTTCTCTGTGTCAAAGCATTGGGCCAAACTGTGTGGTAAAGGAAATGCACTGGTTAGAAACTCTTTCCATATGCTTCTGTGAGTTCACAACACCAAAGTGGAACTAAGAACTTTTAAAAAATGTTAAGATATTTACCGATCAAAAAATGTTGATTTATTGATTTTAATCTAGACAAGCCTAGAATTGATTGTGTTTGTTAGATTAGTTAATTTTATTTGTCTGATAGAACAGAAGCATTTCAGGAAGAGTAAAGTGATAATCAGCTGAACAAGTAATATTCAAATCTACTGTTCATGAAATTATGTCCCTAAGTATCATGCTCATGAATCAGTATGGTAGTGAGGAATATAATTTTGGTATAGTTTTTCAAATAGCACAATAATATTAGACTGCTCTAGGTATGTAACTGCAGACTAAACTTTTACAAAGATTCTGGCATATGAAATGTACTTTTTTGAAATTTAGCTTATAGCTAAAATCTTTCAGTTTTGTAGAGAAAGCTCATTACTAGATTCATTTTGCTAATCTTCGCGAGATAACTTTGAGGCATGAAACGTGCATGAGATGTTGGCTTTGGCAAGAGCCTGCTCAGATCTCAGCCAGCCCAGTGGGGCTGTAGCCCTTCTGCGTGTGAGTGCTGCCCCAGCACCTCTTCAGACTCCATACCGTAATGCCATCATTAAAGCCAAGAGTGCGGCGTGTACATATTAAAACTCAAGGTGAGGTAATATTTTCCTCTATCAACTTGAATTTCTGAAAGCACTCAGTATTTACTTTTTATTGAGTTTGAAAAACATACAGTTTTAAACTAGGCACAGGAGCAAAAAGGAAAGAAAGTTTGCTTACTTAGGAATGACCTTCATTTACCAATGCCATTGTCTAAGCTGGATTTGCTACGACCTCATCTCATGTTTCATTTTACCTAGTAAGTCACTTTCTAACCACTACTCCACTTTCATTAGAAGCACTCTTTTGAGATCCTGAGTTCCATTTTCAACACATCAAAAAACAGTCACCCTTGTTCATCCCTGTCAGAGCAATGACCTGTAGGACCACACTTTATTAGAAAGCACCCTTTTTGTTCTGCTTGTAGTCAGTGTGTGCATTCCTCAAAGCCTTGGGTGGTATTCTGTTGAAAAATATGCCTCTGTACCCATGTTCTTATGGTCTGGGGAAGTGTATAATAACTGGATTTATTTACTTATTTTTTGTTATGGGAATCAAACTCACAACCTCGCAATTGCCATTCAGGCCCTGTGCCACTGAGCTATATTGCTGGCCCCTAAAGCTTGCCTTTCAACTTGCCCTTTTCTGTTTTGGACTATGACTCAATATCAAAGAAACATGACTTAGGTGTGTGTATAGTCATTTCATTATTTTGATATATTGTTTGGCACCTATTACATTAAAATAGTTATTATATTGTAGTTGCTTGTGTTTGCATTGCATCTTTGAAGGCGGAGATATTTGTGGCATTTCATATCATGCCAACTAGAAGAACACTCTTGAATGGTCAAGACAAATTACATATTTAATAAACTTGAGGGATACCCTACTCAGAGCATGCTATTGCTGACGTCTGTTATCAAGGTAAAGCAATTAACATACTAAGAATATTTTAAAAATAGTCATAGACAACACAAATTGCACAGTGAATAATTACACAGTGAAGATATAATAAAGCTTTATATGATTGAAAGTGAGACAGAAAAATCAAAGGGCAGAACAAAAGATGCCCAGGATAAAAGCGAGGAGGAAAGACCTAATCAACAATTTTAAATTCATGCCTAATTAAAATAAGAGGGTACAAAGCACATAATAATAGTTCACTAGGGCTTAACAAAATAGTCAACTTTGCAGCAGTGACTACCTTTTTAATGTACTCTGAGGTTGTAAACCTTAATTGGCCAGTGTTAATCTCTAGAAATCATTATCTAGGTTTGTTCCATTTTAGCCTATGGCTTCTCCTCCAAAAATACCCGTTGACATCATTTCTTCCTGGTCCATTTTCAGCACTTATTGAGCCTTTTTGGAATGAAATGCTTCCAGCAAAACTGGATGCTTTATTTTAGGGGCAGAATCTAGAAGAAAGAACTGCTTATTTAGTTTTCGAAGGCCTGGGTTCTATTCCTTGCATAGTGAATCAAGCTTTTCATGAATCTTGGTTAAAGCTTACTGCACTAGTCAGTAGAACGCAAAGGTCTACTTGTCTTACCAATTTGAAAGCTGTCACAAGGAACAGGAGAAAGCACATGATGTCAGCCATGAAGCCAAAGACAGCGGCATAATTATTAGCCATGAGCCAAACATTCATAACAAGGCTCCAGTAGCAAAATCAATTCTTTTCCTTTTTATTGGTTATTGTAAATATGAAACATATTGAAAAACCCACAAAGTAAAAATATAATTTCTGTCTCACCTCATTTCCACTACCAATTCCCAGGGAAACTGTCATTAGCAGTCTGCTATATTTACTCCTTGATAGTTCCACAGATTATGGGATTTGTGTACACATTCAACACCAGGGTTTGTGTGTATGTGTGTGCGTGTGTGTGTGTGTTCATGCGCATTTATGAGTAAATCACGTGACTGGTTTCATCTTAGACCAGCAGGACAAGAGGATGCTTCATGCCAAGCTTGGGATAAGCCATGGAATCCTAGACTCACATTGCATAGTTACTTTTCTTTGTAATCTGTCCTCTCTTTGCCCTTTATGCATTGCTTTTGATTCCAGGAAGGAATGGAAAGTTTGTGGGCTATTATCTCATTATCAGTGAGAAAGGAGCTTAGTGTTAAGTTCAGAGCTAAAAAATTTACAGTCCTCCACAATGGATTTTTGAAAGTGTGCATTAAATATTTCAGACTTAATGCATTAGCCACATATGTTTTAGATCTGAGGATTGGCAAAAACTAGGTAAAGTCAATCATAGCATTCATAATGGATTAAAATAAGAACAGTGAGTTGATGATAGCATTCTTATTAAACAGGCATATTTTCCTAAAGTTAGATTTTCTCTGTCTACAAAATTTGTAACATATCATTTGTTCTTAAAACACAACAGCAAAATTGTTTAGCCACTCATGTGCCTCTTCTTTTGGGGAGGTTGCTTTTTTGGCAAATATGCAACACATTTCCCTATGGAAGTAATTTATTTCCAGGTATTTTCCTATCAAACATTTAAATAACAAGAACAGCTGGTCACAACCACAGAGAGACATTAGGGAGAAAACAGCAACCTCTGAAAATCAATGGAGTTTAAAAGCTGAACTAGCTGGAGTGGTGATTGCAATTCTACAGCGAGGGCACAACACTTGCATTGGTAAGCACATTTGTTTTTATGTTTCTTTACTATATCACAGTTTTAAAATACAGATTCAAGTACTGCCTTCTTTTGCAAAATCTATGAACATTTTTAGATAACATGGGAGGATACGGAATGACATCAAAATAGCTCATTTTTCCAAAATGCAAAAACGAAGTCCACATTCAGCTAGACTCTAAATTTGCATTTTCCACATAGATAACTGGAATTATATCTGTTTAAGATGATTAAAATAGAGAAGTTTCTTAGGAGTAATACAATTAAATTTTTACTGAAATTTCATATATGAGAGGATTAAGCATGAACTTAGTATTTAGTATTCTTGAAATTGGACATTCGGAATGTGTTGGACTTATAGTAGAAATGTAGACTTACGTAGCTGAATGTTTAACTTAAGAGGTGCAGTTGTCTCATTTCATTCAGTTGTGGGGAGTTATGGTGGTACTAGAATTCATTGTTGGTTTTAATATTGTGAGCTTTAATTCTTTCAGGACGTAGAATGACAAGAGATTACGAGGTTCTTGGTCTTCCGTGAGATTTGGAAGTCTGTACCTACTGGCTGCAAAGAAATGCACACATTTGTCAAAATGGGAACAGCAGCAATATTTCAACCTACTCATTGGTCCTGAATATGACTAAATTTTGACTTTTTGTGACATAGGAACCTTTCCTTTGGCTTGTGTCAGAGTTGCCTATCAAATAGCTGTGTTTTTGCAAGCTAAGATGCCCTTTTTATTTTTAAGTGGTTGACTCTGGAAGAGAGCAAATAAAGATAAGTGTACTCATGTTAGCACAGGAATGGAGTGGCCGCTGATTGACAAGGGAGTGACAAAGACTCTGTATGTCCTTGCTACAAAAGCAGTGGTTTCAGATGAACATTTGATATCACATAGCACGTATAAAATTAGTAATCATGGGGGCCCAGCTATTTTGGTGAAAGTCAAATTATAAATCCTCTCTGATGGCAATTGAATGTTGATAGTGACAGAATAACACTTTAATAAAAGTATGACCCAACCCCCCCAAATGACACAAACATACAGAACTCCCTCAATGTACTGTAAATACCAAAATGTGTGTGAGGCTGATTTTTATAAAGAGAGACATGAAGGATCAATCATAGGAAGAGGAAAATAATAATATATCTGCTTCTTTTTCAGATATATCCCAGTGGCATACATTAGGTTACTACTAGAGCTAGTAGTATACACCCTCCCCCCTACCAAAGCAATACTAATCAAATGGAGTTGGTCTCTAGGAAGATAACTAGGTGTGAGTGACCCCCAGATAAGCTTTTTGAAACTTCTGCTACTCTTTACCCAGGAAACAGAGGACCTGGGGAAAGGGAGGGAATAAGATGCTGTCTCATTTTTAGAGCTGCCATTTGGAAGAGGGAATAATCTTCACCTACACAGACATGGATCTCCAAATGAGGAAAACACTGACCAGAAATTTTAGAGATGGGGACTCATGTATCCCCAGGAAATTATTTCCTATGAAATTATAACTATTGTGCCAAAATAGGAAGAGCTCTCTCGGAAGCAGCCCTGCATATCCCATGCTATGGCCCCAAAGGGAGCAGATGGTCGGTAACTCAGCCGGTCCCTGGATTGGGTCCTATGGTCATCAATGAGTTATTTAAAACAAGAGATCTGGTTTCCCATGGACAGAAGAGAAACAGTGCACAAAGAAAGTCTGATTTTCTTCTGCATGAAAATGCTTTGTATAGCAGGATGTTCCTACACTGTCAGGAGACACAAGAATTCAAATGAGCTGAGGGAAAAGGAGGAGAGAACAAGCAGAGATGCGCAAGTCCCACAGTGCATCGCAGAATGCACCACACTGAAATTGATGTTGATAATCAATGTCAAAATATCTTAGGCTGCTATTGACAGAAGGTACAGGGATGAAAGTTAATCCAAGAAATTTAATGAAAGATGCAGAACTGAGGGAAATGACAGGAAAAAGAGAAAAATGACCTGGCTGGTATCTTAAAACATCACTTGAACAACATTTAAGTTCTTTCCAGGCTTCTTCAAGTATGTTTCCTAGTAAATGGAAAGCAAACAAATCGATGGTGAGCTGATTCTGCTTATCCGGGTTTGCTTTATTTTATTGAGAGGTGCCACTGGGTGCTGCTGAGGGGTGGACTGGGATCCGCACTGCTGTGCCACTATGCTTTGGGTGTGTATCACCTCCCAGGTTCTGGTACTGACAGCTCAGTTCCCATCATCACATATGGAAAGGCAGGGAGACCCTGGAGATTTAATACCTGGGGGAGGCCCTGGGGGGCTTGCCCTTGGAAGGGATTATGGATTTATTTTATTTTATTTCACTCTATTCTACTCTATTCTTCTATTCTACTCTACTCTACTCTACTCTACTCTACTCTACTCTACTCTACTCTACTCTATTCTATTCTATTGAGAAACAAATAGCAATAAGACAGTTTCAAAGCTGATTAATAGGACAGTTTCAATAACTAATAGCTTGTACATTGCTATCTTCTTAGTGGTTATCCATATTACAAGATACAGACAGGAGGAGTGCCTTAACCTGGGCCAGAGGCCGAACTTTTGCCATCACCTGATCGATACCTGTAGCCTCTGTCATAGCCACTTTCTCATCTCTGGGACAACATGGCCGACACTCACAGCTTACAGGAGGAGAGGTTCATTTTGGTTCATGGTTCAGTACACACTGGGCTGGCTCCAAGGCAAAAGCGGCATGGTGAAAGTGTCCAGGGGACGATGGAGGCTCATGTCATGATGGCAAGAAGAAAAGGAAAGAGCGAGTGGGGAGAGTAGATACTGTAAATCTTCTGGGTCACCCCCAGCCACCCACCTGTAAGGAGTCCTCACTTCCTCAGGGCAAGTCAGCTGCTGGTGTGTGAGACTTTTTTTTATTTTTCATTTGTGTATTTGGTACAGGGTTTCACTAGGCAGCTCGGACTCATAGAGATCCTCCTGTTTTCAACCCCCCCAGCGCTGGGATTACAGATGTGCACCACCACGCTCAGACTTGCATGAGACTTTTTGTTGTCACTCTTGCTGTTCATCATAACGGCCTCTAAAACAGGGACATAAATTAAGGAATACCCAGCAATTTTGTCACAGGAATAGAAAATGAACCTTCCATGTTCCCAAACTCAACAAGCTGCTATACAGTATTCTTTCAGGTTATCGTACAAATAATATTTTCACCCAAATATACTTTTAGCATTAACAAGGGACTCATCGTGCATTCCTTGATCTTCTGATTGACAGCCTTTGCTACAGCCCAGATTAATGGACCCATAATATCACTCATAGAAGTCATTACTACCTTAGAGTGAATAATCTACCAGACATCTTCGATTTCAGAAGAGACATGAATGCCAAAATTAAAAAGGTAAGCCTTTTTTTTGAACTCATACTGTCTGGACTAGACTCAGAACTTCTCGTCACAATCACTGGGTCATTGTCTTCTCATGCAGGCAACCCCAGCCCGTGGTCCATCTGAAGCGAGGCTTTCATAGTTTGTCTTATCTATGAGCAGTCACACGGATGTCAAAGGGTTTTATCGAACTTCATGCTGAAGCTATCTGTAACTTTTTATTTTACTATAAGTTCAAAATTATAGAAAAGTTCTATGAATAATGAAGAGGTCTCAGACCCTTTATTAGATTCACCAGTTGTTGATTAGTGATTTTCTCAAATTTGCTCATTCTGATACCTCTCATCAATTTTCTCTTGCTATTTAATACGTTGCTGAATTAATAGTGGCTTAAAGGCACATGGAATTTATTTTCTCATGCTTCAGCTGGGATCTCTGCTCCACTCTGGCAAGGATGAAATTAAGTTGTCAGTAAGCCTGACTTCCTTTCTGTTCTGAGGAAGGATCCATTTCTAAGCTTTCATGGCTTCAAAGGTGTCACCTCCAAAATATAGAATTTGCCAGTGTGATAGCATTAAGAAGCAGAGACCTTAAAATGTGATTAGGCCACGTGGGCTCTCTGCTCCTGACTGGAGTTAGGCACCCCCTTTCCATGACCTGATAAGATAGCTGCTCCCTCTTGTCCTTTTGTCTTCCCCCCTGGAGCAAAGAGCAAGAAAACCCTCCCCACATGCTGGTCTTGATCTTGAATTTCCCAGCTTCTAGAAGAGGGAGAAATAAGTTTCTGTTCTCCCCAACCCACCCAGTCTGCTGCATTCTGCTTCAGCAGTATAAGTGAACCATGAACCTGCTCGAGGCATCCAAAGAACCTAGTCCTTCACAGCAGTAGGGCTGAGTTCTCAGTCTTCACATACCAGCTGTAGGTGGAAGGCCTCCTCAGCCCCCTGGAGCACTCACAGTCCTTCTCCTTGGTCCCCTACACTGCACACCCAACAACAGTATGTGGAGCCAGACTTTCAGTTTCTGACTTTCTCTGCTCCAAGAGCTTCCAAGCACCTAGGTCACTTGAAGGCACCTCCCTATCATATCACAGACACCTGAGGGTGATAATCTGGTCTATTTATGAGCATCAGGGAGGGTTATGATATGGAACCAGGGGTGCCAATTTTAGAATATCATCTACCACAGGAAGAGCCCCAGGATGTAGAGCTTGCCCCTTTGGCCCCAAGGATACAGCTCTGTGCTCGGTTGGAGGTGGTTGGAGGTAGCTGAAGTGATGAGTGTATGCTAGGAGAAAGGAGGCTGAGAGTTTAATGTTTGTCAGCACCATTTTCAGAAATTTGAGAACATCCAGGCATTTTATATTCTTTTCTTTTCTTTTTTTTTTTTTTCAATGTATTATGTGCAGGCTCTCATTATGCAGCTCGGACTTATAGTGATCCTCCTGTTCTGACTCCCATCTTCTGGGATTACAGATGTGCACCACCATGCTCAGACTTGACGGCAGGCTCAGTGTACCTGGTGGTGGGGCTGGTGCAGCATGTGATATCAGGATTTGAACCCAGGTCCCTGTGCTTGCTTAAGTGGGTGCTTAGTCTGCTTAGCTATCTTGCCAACCCCATATTACTTTCTTATTTCATCACAATAACACGTTGAAGTAGGTAAGGCTTCTATTCTCTAAACATGGTAATTGCTGTCCCAAGATTTATATAATGCTGCACAGAATATACAGGTAGCAAATCCAGAAGAGAAGTCAGCTAAGTCCAAGACCTCAGCTCCTTGTGCTCACATACCACCCTTCCTTGGCAGCCAGAGCCATCTTATGCTATTGGTGATTTCATGTTGCTTGTTTTCTTCGCCCTCTATCTTAGGTGCTTTCTAAACTAACACAGAGTGTTGAGACACAGTCCTGGACACCCAGATTCCAAAGTATACAAATTTGTTTTGGCTCACAGCTTATAGAGGTTTGAGTCCATAGTCAGCTGGTTCCAAGGCAGGGCACCAAAGCAGAGGGGCATTGCAGGGTAGAAGGCACTCACAGTATGCCAAGAGGGACCAAGAGAGAAGGGAGGGTGGTGGACCCATCCAGAACATGCTCCCTGTGACCCACCTCCTCTGATCAAAATTCAAGTTGACTTGAAGACTCACTTCTGTCAAAATGACATGCTTGCTCAGCAGAACATTTACCTGTGAAGTGAATGCCATCAGCAAGGGTCCTCACAGTGTTTCTCACTCGGGACAGAACTGACTCTCAGGATGACATTTCTGTCCTGGGACTGGCCAGTGTGGGAGGGAACTAGATTCAGGTACACTTGAAGCCATCTGTCCTGGCAGGAATGCCTTCATTTTACTAACTCTGGCTAATATAGTATTTGTGAGCTCAGATGGTTCAAAAAGCTACTGTTTCTTGTATGCTGATACCTGGGAGCTAAGCAACTGCACTGAAGATAGCAATGTGTAATACTAGGGCCATGCCTGGAATGCCTGACATTCTGGTCTTCTAAATAGGTGCTGCTTATCATGTCATACCAATTACTGCCATACTATCTCTCGAGTAAATGTTTGTTCATAGAAAAGAGTAATAAATGAAAACAAGACACAAGGAAAAAAATGTCATAGGATTGTCCTGCTACAGTTCAATATATGGTTAGATTTCTAAATTTCTATGTAAAAATATGTAGTTGTTTATTCCTATTTTTAAAATTTTTTACTGTTTTTTCTTCACATTTTGTAGGGATTTAAAGTTTAACATATCAATACCTGATGGAAAATGCCCATTCCATGCTATGTCTAAGACGTTTGATATTCAAACGTTTGAATATAAAACATCATAGATAGTGAAGTTCAGCTCAAATGCCTGTGTTTAGGGTAATAATATCATTAAGCTTCTCTTCTGGACGGTTAACAACTTAAGTCTGCAGACCAAAAATTAGAGAAAAAGAAGGGCTGCAAGGACAACCAACATTTTGGCCCTAGCCTTTCAAGGTCAGTGAGGACTCAGGACATAGGGGAACCTGTTTCTTTAAGGAGAAAACAAAAATGTCAGCTTCTTTAAAGAGAAGAAATTGTTGCCTGAACTTCCGGGTTTTAGAGCTGGGCTTACCAATATCAAGTTGGCAGCTTCCACCTTTTCTCTTTTTGAAAGATTTGGTGTAAATTGTGTTTTTTATTTAACGAAAATGGACACATGACAGAGTCTAAATGCTCACAATAGGTCAAAGAAAAAAAAATTAAATTCTGCCAGTGATTGTTTTCTCAGGCAAGACCTTTTGCAGGCAGTGATATGTATTTATTCACAGGAAGGCTTCAAAAAGCTGATGTGTTTCAGTGCCTTTCTCAGATAATAGCAGCAAGATTTCACATGGGGCAGTAATACCACGGTGAGCGCACTGTACCTGCAGGCCACTTAGGATTCCAGCTACTGGGGGAGAGAACAGGGGTTAGATTAGAAATTTGAAAAAGGTTAGCCCATCTGTTTGTATCATCTTGTGCAAAGTATCACAAAAGACTGCAAGTCCCTTGGACAGCACTGTGTGACTGTGTCTGCAATAGCATCTGGCCTAAGTGAGTAGATTTTGCATTTACTTCATTGTGAGATAGAATATAATAGCAACATAATCCATATGCATGCATACATACACAAGATTAGCATAAAACTTGGTATGTTTTTCAAACTGTATAATTCACATACATACAACATGTAGTTAACATGAAGCTATAACCACATTAACCACAAAATTCCTTTTTTATTTTTTTGTGCCTGGCTCAGTCCACCCAGGGGACGGGGCTGGTGCTACATGTGGTGCCACGGGTTGAACCACAGTCCTTGTGCACTTTCAGAAGCTGGCCTGAGCAGGCACTTTAGACCACTGAGCTATTTTGCCAGCCCCCATAACCACATAATTCCATAATATACATGAATGATATGTGTGTATATACTTACACACATGTCGAATTATGTGTGTGTCTCTGTATAAATAGTGTGTGTGTGTGTGTGTGTGTGTGTATAAATAGTGTATGTGCTATTTTTTGTCAAAAGACTTATGTAGGGGTGACTTTTAACTGCCTATACTGAAATCTATTGAGAAAACCATTAGTCTACACTGGAATCATGCTTTCGAAGTTTTAAGATATGCACAGTTTGTATTTAAAATCAACAATTTACCCTAATTTTTGAAAGAATATAGAATCCCCTGTTGCTTTGGCAATCTTCTAAGTTGGATTGGATTGTAGATCCGTTTCAGCTATAGACCCTCACACGGTCACTCACCTGACCCCAGTTGTTCTGCTTTGGACTTTAGAATGCATCTCCAGAGTGGAAGGCCAACAGAGCTGTGTGCTGAAGAAGTGTTTCCTGCAGCAAGGAGCGCACGTCAAATCTGTGGTCAGAGCACCTGCCCTAAAGATGGATGGGTGGGATGCCGATCATCCACTCTCTGCAAGTAAGGAATTGGGCCAACCTGTTTTCCTAATTCCCCTCAAATGTAAAATAGAAGAAATAACAAAAACTATTTTGCTAGCTTTCTGGCAGAATTTATTAAAATAGTGCATGTGAAATATATAGCAATAAGCCTAGCATATTGGTTTTGGTTGCTAACAACAACAAAAACAATGCAGAAAACAAACAAAAACCAAGATCACATTAATTTCAAGAATCTGGAGAATTTATTGATATGTACCTGAACTCTATGGAATTAAAGAAATTCAAGCATGCTTTGGTCAGATCTTTATCTGCTTTTCTATGATCCACCTGCTTTGGCCTGACTGAGTATCTGGAACATGCTGTGATTTCTTTCCATGCTTATATTTAGGATAACTATAAGCAAGAATTCAGATGCTGTGGTAACTGCCTCACCTTAATGCATAGGAGATTAAAACTTCATTTTTACAATTATTGAATAACACACCAATGGAACATACTTACACAAACTCTATAGCCCCATGAGTGTCGTGTGATGGTTAGTTTGTGCTTGGGTTTCTGGCTTTCTCAGAATCATTGTTGTAAAAGATGCACATGCTTTCTCTGAGTGGCTTAGACATTTCTTTATTCAACCTTTGAGACAAGGGAAGAATCATGACCATCAAAATCATAAAGGCTACAGAATAATGAAAGAGAAAGGAGTGGTTTGGGAAGGCAATCATGATATCTTACACCACATTTCATCAATAGCAGCTCCAATTATTAATTTGTAACAAGAATAGACAGTAGGATAATCATCCTGATAGTCCGTAATGTATTTGCTTCCTCACTGGGTGTGTTCTTAGCCCTGGAAAGAAAGTGTATGTGATACCACATGTTCTTTGTCAACTTTCAGCATAATTTAGTCATATCTTTATTTATAGACCATACAAATGTTTTTGGGAGTAGTTAGCAATTACTCCTGTCCTCTTACATATTGTGATGCCTTTTTAAGGTATAGCACTCTGCACCATCATTGCAGCGGGTGCTTGCTTGACCCTGAAGCCTGTTCCAGCTCTTTGGTGAACTGCTCATTTTGAAGGTTAGACTTCTGCAAGTCTCCCTGTGAGGGCTCCATGCCAACTGGCTTCCAGTTAGGAGAAGCCACAGTGATCCCCTGCTGTCCAGGCCTTAGTGTGCAGTTTTGGCTGAAGGTGGGTCTACTTGATGATTCTAACCCTTCCTTGGCAGGGGGTCCTGGCCTCTGCCTTGGTGTCTATCATCCATAGTGTGTGGCATAGACTAAGCCATTACTGCTGGTCTCCATTTGCTTTTGTCCCTGTTTGCCTGTCAGATTTTCCAACATTATTCTTACTGGTCCTGCATATCTTAATTTCCCTCTATCAAATTATGCCTGGCAGCCTCTGATTTCCTACCTTGATCCTAACTGATAAAAATTACTTAACTTCAAAATTCTGAAATTTTAACCACACTAATGACTTTTTGCAGGAATAAGACCTATTGTCTGTGATGCTAATGTGATTTATTTTTTTCTAAAAATATAGATTTCCTGATAAAAACATTATTGGGCTTTCTTTGAAATCTATAATTTCTACAGTGATTTAATTTTTCAACTTGAGAAAGGTGTGCATTGCGACATTAAAGCCAATTATAAGCACATTATTTGAAAAACACTGTATTTCAATTCGTTCTGATCAAATTCCGTTATTGGATCATCTTTGCAATAAAATTGCAGACATCTGTTTTATGAAAAGCTAGTTATTGAGGTGGGGAACCATATTGTTCTAATTAAAGCTTGGATGGTTTATTGAAACCCATTCATATTGAACAAAAAGCACTTCGGTAAACCACACAAAACATGCAACTTGACGGCCATCTGGAGCATCGGAGGATTGATCCTTTTGGATGGCTGGATTGTTTTTCAGATGATGGAGATTTTGCCAATTTATCTTAGTGATGAATTGTTTGGTCTCCAGAGAGAGAACCTCACTGTAAATGGGTAAGGTTGAAATAAATTTTCAGATGCAACACTTGAGAAGATGCTAGGTGACCTGGCATAGATCAGGGTGTCCTCAAAAACCTTGAGAATGTCGAAGGTGACTGGATGCAATGAGTGCTCCTTGTTAGTGCTTCTGGGTCCAGAGCTCCCTTACTTTAGTGAGCTAGAGCTTGTGAGAAGCAAGTCCCTGGGGAGTGCTGGCTCTCTCTCTCTCTCTCTCTCTCTCTCCCTCTCTCTCTCTCTCTCTCTGTCTCTGTCTCTGTGTCTTTTTCTCTCTCTCCATCTCTGTCTCTGTGCCTCTCTCTGTCTCTGTCTCTCTCTCTTTCTCCTCACTTACTACCTCCTGTGATGCAAGCATGTTTCCTAGGCTCAGGTCCTTCCACCACGCTGCTTCCGCCTTGCAGTCAGCTGACGATGGGCTGGAAGTATGAGCCCAGTCAAGCTGCTAGTCCTTCGTGCTGTAGATGCTTCGCATCGCGGCTCAGCAATGAGGACAGCGGCTAAGAGACTAGTGAACTCCAGGTCCAAGAGTGCACCTAGGGCCACTGCAGGAATCTGGGTCGAACTGTGTAGTTAACAGAGTCAAGCCTGCAGTGCACACTGCAACTATTCTTTCTTTTTAACTTTAAAGATAATAGAAAAATAACAGAAAAGATATAACAAATGATATGTAATTAAAAAAGTAAAAAGAAATAAGAGGAAAGTATTCAAAAGCGTATTGTTATATTGCTCATTGATGTTTTCAGTGTAGTTGCTCAGATAGATTACAGCTATAGGCATGCAAAATTGGTCAAAGTAAACATCTGAAGCACTAACTGCCACCTTCAAAAAACTGATGGAAATTAGTACTACAATCATCCTAGCTCTCCGATAGCTACACATATGTGATTTTTTTGTTGTTGTTTTTGAAAAGCTGCTTCCCTCTTATCTCCATATCATCCAAGGTCTGCCCTTGGATGGGTGATGCTGGCTGTCACAGCTTGGGCCACACCTCCCATAGTGACAATGCACATGTCCACAGAGGGGAGGGTCATGGCCCATTTCCTTCTCAGTGTAAGCAGACTAACCGTCCAACATACCCATTATGCTGGATGTCTCTTGGTATTTTTTTTTAATTAGACTTTTCTAAGGGTATAACATTTTTATATTATAAACTCAGAAAAAATGGAATATTTGAAGTATAACTCACTACCCAATGAGGTATGACCATATCCACTAGTGTAAATGTCTGCCCACACAACAAATGACTTTCAACTGTTACTTAGGTATGAGTGGTGTTACTTAGGTATGAGTGGTGAGTGTTGTGTGTTCACTCTATTTTTCTATTACTTCTTTGTTGCCAGATGTCACTTGTCATTGTTGATTGGTATTTGCCACTTCTAATTTGTTACTTCTGGATTAGCTTGGGTTTAGAAACCAAAGAGACTTTGTTATAACGACAGATAAAATAATCCAAAGTAATTAAATTTTAGTGAAAAAAGTGAACAGCCTTTCTCATGAGAAAATGCTCCTGAACTTAAGGATATGCACTTGGGAACTGTATACTTCTGATCATGTATGGGAAGGGAAAGTGCTTGTTTAAATGCACATGTTCAGTGGATGTGAGCAACTTGACAGAGTTCTCAGAATCCTTGGATTTTAACATTACTTTAAAAAATTCCATTGCTAGACACCCCCCTGGAGGTACTGAGGGACGTTCCCATCGAGCTATTTTAGTTTTAATTTTCAGAAAAGCTTCACTAAGTTTCCCAGGCTGGGCTTGAACTTGCCATGTTGCTGTTTCAATTCCCTAGAACTCTGAGATGACCGGGCTTGTCTTTTCTCATGAGTGTTTAATAAATGATTGTTGAATGATTAAAGGTGGTTGAGCTAAGCTAGAGAAACATTATACCTGTGGTAGGCAGAACAATGGAGCCCAGAAATGTTTAAGTCCTAGTCCTCAGAATATTCCACCTTATTTGACAAAGGAAACTCCACAGATAGGACTTACCTTCAGATTTTGAGATTGGGACTGTACTCAGGATTTTTGAGGGGTCTCATCTAATCACAGGAGGGCTTCAAAGCAGTATTTTTTTCCATCAAAGGAGTCAGGGAGTGAAGAAAGGCAGGAGGGAGAAGAAGTTGAAATGACCTTGACCTTGACCTGGTGTTGTCTGATTTGAGGATGGAGAATGGAGTGTGGAGATAATGACTTCAGGCAGAAGCTCGGTTGCAGTGAACAAAGAGGGACCCAGACCCACAACAGTGGAGAACTTCTGACAGAGATTTTCAGCAAAGACCAATTTCTTCTATCTTCTAGAGAGGAACATAGCCCTGAAGACACATTGGTCTCAACCTGTGAGGGGCTATTGATTTTCTACAGAACAGAATAAAGTTTTGTTCTTTAAGGTACTGAGGTTCTGGCAATTCTTCATGGTGCCAGTAGGAAACTCACATAATGCCACAATCTTGATTTTATCCCGTTAAATTGGAAATTAGTTTTAACATCAAGGGGATCTTCTCATCCCAACCAGGTTATCTAAAAGTGACTTTAGGAGAATTTCCCATCCCTCATGCTCTTCCAGAACTTTGCCATGTGCTTATCAAGAAGAGAAATCTTCACTCTCTTGAACTTGGATGGGCTTTTGTGACTACCGCTAGGAAAGGAATTGGTAGAAGTGAGGTTACCCATCTTTTGGGTTAGGTCAGGGAAGCCATGCTCCTTGTGACAGTGTGTCTTGTGAGCTCCTTCTGGGAGGCTTCTCCATCAGAAGTCTGGCAACTCTAAGGCTGCCCTGTGGAGGGACAACTTGGAAAGATTACACGGGGATGGAAAGGAGGCCTTAGAGCAGCATGCATGCCAGGCCCCACATGTCCACATCTTCCCAATGTAGGCATCAAATGTAGGCGTGAATAATCTTTCAAAATGATCCCAACCTCAACCACCACCATGTGCTTAGGGCCATGGAAAGAACTTGAGAAAGAAGTTTCTAGATGATTCTAATCAATGCCAGATCCAAGGGGAACATAAATTATTGTTGTAACCTTCTTTTGGCGGGCAATTTAGTATAGGATAATAAATAACTGGAAATGTACTTTGGCTCTGAGTGCCATATAAATTTATGCAAAACTGAATGCTTGATGTATGAAAATCCATATGCCCAGCATTCAGTCAGTAATTAGGCTGTCATTCACTTTAAGGCTTGATTGTCCAAGTCGAATCCATTTTACCCTTAGTTATCACATTTTCTTTTATAAAAAAAGCATTTAAATTTAAATTTTTATTTTTTATTAGCGAAGATTTATAGTACTTATAGGTACAAACCTCATGGTGACTCGGTGCATGTACATAATACATCTTCATTCTCTGTTCCTTTCTCTCTCCTTCTCTCATTCTCTTGGCCCTACTCACTTGCAAAAGATTCTCTCTCTCTCTCTCTCTCTCTCTTTCTCTGTCTGTGTCTCTCTTCTCTCTGTGTCTCTGTCCCTCTCTCTCTCTCTGTGTCTCTCTGTCTGTCTCTGTCTCTCTCTCTCTTTCTCTGTCTGTGTCTCTCTTCTCTCTGTGTCTCTGTCCCTCTCTCTCTCTGTGTCTCTCTCTGTCTCTCTCTCTCTCTCTCTCCCTGTCTCTTTTTCTCTCTGTGTCTCTCTTCTCTCTGTCTGTCTCTGTCTCTCTCTCTCTCTCCCTGTCTCTCTTTCTCTCTCTGTGTCTCTCTTCTCTCTGTGTGTCTCTATCCCTCTGTGTGTGTGTCTCTCTCTCTGTCTCTGTCTCTCTCTCTCTTTCTCTTTCTCAGTCTGTGTCTCTCTTCTCTGTGTGTCTCTGTCCCTCTCTCTCTCTGTCTCTCTCTCTGTCTGTCTCTGTCTCTGTCTCTCTCTGTCTCTCTTTGTCTGTGTCTCTCTTCTCTGTCTGTCTCTGTCTCTCTGTCTGTCTCTATCTCTCTTTCTCTGTCTGTATCTCTCTTCTCTCTGTGTGTCTCTGTCCCTCTCTCTCTCTCTCTGTGTCTCTCTCTGTCTGTCTCTGTCTCTCTCTTTCTCTCAATCTCTCCTTTCTTCACTTCTCACTTTCCTGAAAAGGTAGCAAACCCTCCAGCTCTTCTTTCTGTTCTCTGGGTGGCTGGTGACACATGGTCTCTGGAGCTCAAATGCCTGTGTCTCAGGACTCTTGGTTTTTATAGCGAGTCACAGTTCCATTCTGTACTTCAGCTTCATTGACGGAAGAGCATTCATGCTTTATTTTTTGTTCAGTGCCATGGAGACCTGGAATTGGCTTTCTAATCCATTTCTAGGTTCTGGATGTGAACTAGATGGATCTGTTTTCAATTTATATTGATTAAGGAGAAACAACACAATGATATTTACAACTTAACCCAAACTAAAACTTGCTTTTTTTTTTCCTTGATATGGCTTACACTATGTAGCTTATGTATAAATATTGAAAATTTCTTGCAGGTAGGTAGCACTCAGTCATTAAAAACAATTGGAAAGGGGCTGGGGAGATGGCTCAGTGGAATAAGCGCTTCCCTGGCAAGCGCAAGGGCCTGAGTTCAATCCCCGGTTCCGCAAAAAAAAAAAAAAAAAAAAAAAAAAAAAAACAATTGGAAAACTATACCTTTCCTGTTTTATCTGAAGGTATATGGTATGGAATGGTAAGAGCATTAATAGTCCCTTATTTTAATTTGTAATTTATTTTGAGAAATTTTCTGTATCTCTTCTTATCCATATTCCTATAAATCATACATAGACTACTGAAGCATACATTCAGGATGTACAATATTTTAATATCTCTCTGAAACCCAGTAACAAAAGTTACAGGACTGAAGGAGATGAGGTGCAAAGAATACCTACACTAACCTCAACATCTTTAGATGTAGCATCATTAGTCCAAAGAAGCCAAACTAGCTGGTGACAGAGCTAGATTTAGAAAATTAATTTATCGGAGCATGTCCAAGACTCTCTCGTGAGGCATGTTGGGCCACCGAGTGTGAGGGTAGCATGAAGCCTTATTAGGCTGCATAACCCAACAAGCCCAATTCCCTCCAAGATAATTTGCTTATTGGGTTCTCAGGGGGAAGCCATGACATAATTGGCTGTCAGGAAAGAAAAAATGAATCTTTTACATGAATGAATCTTTGCACTCATGTTGCTAGCATGACTGGAGCAATTTTCAGGGTGTTATATTTTTACCTTTGGGTTCCCTATCACTTTCAGTCTTTTGTTTCTTCACTCACAGCTCTCTGCTTCCCATTCGGTCAGTAGTCATGTATTACTGGATCATCTTTTCAGGGCAGGGCTGGAGGCCATACAGCAAGACAGGAGCCTTTCTTGTCTTTTAACTTTCAACATTCCAGGCTCTCCTTTGCTATGTGTTGGAACTAAGAAGATTCAAATTTTAGATCAGTTATGACTGCAGATTCCTAAATCTGGTGTCTTTCTTTTGAGTAATAATGTATTCTTATAGGAGGACCATTTTACTGTTAATCAGGAAAAGCATGAGTCTCAGGATCTACCATTTTGGTTCCACAAATTTAAAACTATCCATGCATCCAGCAAATATCCATGCATATGTATACAAAAACACATGAATCCATGAATCTAAATATCTACCATCTATCTATCTATCTATCTATCTATCTATCTATCTATCTATCTATCTATCATCTGTCTGCATATATATACTTATAAGGACTGATGTATGTTAAGCGATTTTGTTCAGTCTTTAGTGCTGAGTTGATATTTTGCTGGGGCCTTTTGAGATTTCCTTTTCAGCTGTGACCACCCATACTTGAGCCTATCTTGTATATTACATGTTTCATATTAATGACTCTATTATTTTATTCTTGATTGCTTGTGTTTCAGTATCCTTTCTCAGTTGTATGAAATGAGTTCCACCAGAAGCAAATGCCTATTTAGAATGCTGGTTGTGCTGGCTGTTTTTCTTAGTATTAAATTTCTGCATGTTGCTTCAGAACCTTAGTTTGGAAGCATCCTCTGTGTACAATATTTTATTTGTTTGTTTCACTTGGGCTGTTTTTCTTTCTTGTTCCCTCTCTTTTCCACTCACCCCATCTATGAATTTTGCAGCTGACTTCTGTGATTCTTTCTGCTCCTCTCTGCTTCCCTTTCTAACCAAGAATCTTAATGATCATAGTTGCTGCTTCTGAAACTGTGGTGGACATGGCCAGTTCATTGTCAGAGCCAGTGAGTGCCTTTGCTCTGCTTGTACCTGGGTCTCTGCCTCCTTGACACTAGAAGTTCAGTCTATGTTAGACTTAATTGCAATTATATTCAGGTTCTTTGACGTTTGGTAGGATGTACATCGTGGTATTAATGTTGCAACAAATAGCAGAGAGATAGTGACTCAAACAGTGTAGTTCGGGAGATTAGACATCATCCTTGGAGACAAGCAGACCAGGATTCTAACACCTCTACCTACTTCAGATTGTAGTCTCCCTTCCAGTTCAGAGTTATTTATTTTGTGGTTTGTGTTACATTACTTTTCTGTGCTTTTAACTTTCTACTTCTATGATTAATCTTTGTTTAGTGTCTAGAGCAGAGCAGGTCACAAAATTTGAATCTTCCCCACCATCTTGACATAGTCCTCTAAATTCTATTAGTGGCTCAACTTGGAACATTCAGAAGCACCTTTAACAAAATTAAAGTACTTAGCAAATTGTTCAACAGAAGCAAGAAATGTTGTACTGATTTCTATCATAACAAAGTAGCACAAAATAAGTGACTCTATTAACAGAAATTTCTTCTCTCACAGTCCTAGAGGCTAGAAATACAAATGAACATATCATTACAGCAGTTTTCTTTCTGTAGGCTCTAGGGACAGGCTCTATATGCCTGCTCCAGTTCCTGGAGTTTCTCAGATTGAGGTAGCATCACAAGTTCTGGAGGTCTCTTGCCTTTACCTGTGTGCTCTGTGACCCTCTGTTCAAGATCCCTTTCCTTTCTCTTACAAAGATATCAGTCACTAGCTCTCACTCTAATCCAGTACGAACTTGACTTCGTCTGATCACATGGCAAAGGCCCTATTTTCAAGTAATACTATAGTTCTAGTGCCATTTGGGGGCATATAATTCAACCCACAGTAGACGTACTGTTTTATTATTTAGTATAGAGTCTCACTATGTAGATCGGACTCGCAGTGAATCTCCTGTTTTCAGCCTCCCAAGTGCTGGGATTATAGCAACACCATACCCAGTCTCAATTGCCATCTCAGTGCACCCCTGAGGTGGGTCCAGTACAGCATGCTGAGGATCAAACCTTGACCGCTGCATTCTCCCTAAGCAGGTGCTTTAGTCTGCTGAGCTATCTGATCTGCCCAGTAGATGCACTTTTACAAATCACATGCATCTTTGTTTGACTTCAACACTTAATTGTTACTTTCACAGCCTAGGGCCTGAGTCCTTCCCTGGCCTCTTTCCTGGCAGTTATTCTACAAGGACCTTCAGATTGACAGTGTGACTGTGCCTTTTCTGTAGCATGGCGACACAGCCAAGGCCAGCTAAAGCCAGAGGGAGATTGGAGGTAGAAATATCCTCCACAGCAGCAGTGTTTCTAGGTGCTTATGGCACTGAAATACTGTCTTGAGGGGAGCCTTTTGTTTGTTTTTTGTTTGTTTTTTCTTTGTTTTGGCACAACCAGGGATTGAACTCAGGCCTTTCTGCTTGCCAGAGAAGCACTCATTCCACTGAGCCATCTCCCCAGCCCTATTTTTTGTTTGTTCTTTTGTTTGAGGGGAGCCTTTTGGAATGCATCATGAAACACAGAAAGTGCACAAGCCTGGAAGATGCTCTGGAATCAATAGAGCTGGCTGAACTTCTGAGGAGGTAGGAAACCCTCTGTAAGTATATTATTAAAGGTGAAAGCCATAAAGGCACATCTCCATAGAGTTGACTGTCTTTTTATCCTTCACTGTGTCAAAGATCATTAGCAAGTTAAAAGTAAAGGACAAGCCAGGGGAGAAAAGCAACCCGGAGAACAGACGTGTGCTTCACTCTGAGTGATGCGGTGATAAAGTGAACTTGGGACTTTTCCTGATAGAGTCTTATTGATAGAGCTATCGTGTGAAGGTTTCTCCTTTTCGGTTTGATAAGGCACAGTGCCTCCGTGTAACTTGGTAAAAATAAACTAACCAATTGGTTTGTGATTGCAAATTTTATCTGACTCTTTAAAAGCATGCCTGTTTCAAATCAAGATTGTATTTCAAAAAATCATACATGTGTCTCAAACCACATTACACAGAATTCCTATTAATTTAAGATACAACACTAAATAAATATTCTTATGGAGTGAGAAGAAAAATTTTGTTTAAATGGTGACTTGTGCTGATGCAATATAAATTTCACCTTGTTTAAGAGCCTTTTTTCTTTCAAACAGAACTACAAAGTAATAACTTTTTGTTTTAGGCTCAACTCACAGGGTATTGCATTTGGCTACAAGGATACTTTTACATGCAAAGAAAGCCTCTCCAATCTTCCAGCCTCTGTCTCCCTTCTCTACCCATCGTTACATTTTTCTTTTTTACCCAGTTTCCTTCTCATGGTGGCTTTTGTGATATCCTCACATGATGGAGGGAGAAAACGACCGTCTGAGGGGTTTCTTATAAGGGTGTTAAGCCCATTCAGCTGATCACCTCCTGACAGCTCCTCGGCCAAGGACTGAGAATATAACTCAGTCAAAGAGTAGATGCATAGGCAATACCCTGAGTTCCGTAACCAGCAACCAAATAAATGAATAAATAACTAAATACCTTGCCTTTAATAGGAAAACTTTGGGAGTCAGGTTTCAAAAAATTAGTTTTAGGATAACATAGACATTCAGACAGCAGTAAGGAGTCAACAGTGTTTCTAAAATCCAGAAATAGATTTAGGGTTCAGCTCCTGGTCCATGCAAATTCCACTGTATCCCACTTCTGAACTGCCAACTGTAGGACTCTGACTTTGCTATGTGAAGCTAGTAGACTTTTGGTTATTTATTTTTTCATCTTTTGATGATACATATTTTCATTACATAATGTTTACCTTCCTTGTGTGGAGCCCATACATGTACAAAGCATGTCTCTATTATTTTTTCATTGTTTTCCCTCTTTTCCCTCCAGCTCTTGTGTGTATGTGTGTGTGTGTGTGTGTGTGTGCAGGGTCTCACTACACAACTCAAACTCATAATGATCCTCTTGTTTTCAGCCTGCCCAGCACTGGGGTTACAGCACACACCATCACATCCGGACTCAGTTGCCAGCTCAGCACACCCGAGGGCAGGGCCAGAGCAGCATGTGGTGCCAGGGATGGAGCCCTGGCCCCTGTGTTTGCTAAGCAGGCACGTGGTCCACTGAGCTATCTTGCTGGCCTTCCTCCTTCTAACTCTTGATCCCCTTTCCCATTTGGAAAAAGATCTGCTGCCCTACTACTTGCTATCTTGCTTTTATTTTTCTCCTTACTTATGCGTTTTTTTTGTTTGGTATATAAGAGAAACCATGAGATATTTAAGCTTATATGTCTCATTTATTTCACTTAATATTATGATCTCAAAGTGCACACATTTCCCTACACATGACTCACATGCATCCTTCCTTATGGCAGAATAGAACTCCACTGTGTACAAATGCCATATTTTCTTTATCCATCCATGAATTCACAGCCATATAGGCTGCTTCCCAGGTTTAGCTATTATGAATTGTGCTGCTGTAAACATGGATCTATATGAATCGATGTAATAAGATGCCTTTAACTCTTTTGGGACGATATCTTAAAGGGGAATAGATGGATCAAATGGAATTTCTAGTTTTAGTTCTCTGAGGAATCTCTACACGGATTCCCATAGTGGCTGCACATTCCTACCAACAGCATAAATGTATTCCTTTCTCCAGGCACCTTGTCATCTTTTGTTACAGTTTGATTTCTTGATGATGACCATTCTTTTTGGTGTAATATGAAATCTTAGTATTGTTTTAGTTTGCATTTTTTCTCATGGTCAGTTCTGCACAGTGCAGGACACAGCTAACACAGTACAGAGACAACCTACAAAATAATAAACACTAATTGCCAGATATTCCTCAGGCAGGAGACCAACCTCTATGTACATATATATGTGTGTATGTATTTTTGTATGTATGTACGTATCTATCTATTTATCTATCTATCTATCTGGCTATCTATCTATCTATCTATCTATCTATCTATCTATCTATCTGGATCTTCTATCTAGATCTTCCAAATGAAGGACACAATAAAAATGGGCAACTGAAATAGATACTTCTCATAAAAAGTACAAATCACTAATATACTTTTGGGTTTTGATTTACATCTTACCCTTGACCTGCCTGTAGCCTAGGAATGATCCTACAGAGTGATGGTCTCTCTTCTCATGCCTATGGAAGATGCCTGTTATGTTTTAAAGCAACAGTTGGAGCACCCTTCATTTTATACTTTTCCTGAGGAGTTACTGCATCTGTGAAAGCTCAAATAGAGCTTGAAAGTCTGAGGTTTGACCAATGCACCACTCATGATTCCCTGCTGTCACATGGACCATGATCTGACTGAACACATGAGGCACATTCGGACTAAGGTAGACAAGGAAGGCCTTAGGTTTGCAGCTTTGTGGAATTTTTAATGAACCTGTTTTAATGCCTATAGCTTTCAAATGTTTTATTTATGTAATATATTATTTTTAATATTAGGTACTGCTACAATATGAGCAATTCAAATATGAGTAGAATATTATCTTATTTCTTGGTAGCACAATTTGGGAAGAACAGTAACCCTCTATGGAATAAAAATGTGTAAAGACTAAGGTTATTTAAGGAAAAGAATAGAACAAGAAAAGACAGAAGGTGTTTTGAAGGTCACGAGCAATGACGGGAATGAAGATGTGGACTTGGAGCTGTACGGATGCTCGAAGGACAGTTGGTGGCATCTGCTCCCTGTGGCCAGCAGAATGCAGAGTGCAAGCCATAAATTGACTCAAGTGCTTTTGGGGACAAGGGTCTAGGTGAAAAAGCACTGTCCTCATATTGATCCACAGCTCTAGTTGCACCAACAGGGATGTAGTGCTACTCTAGCTCTATGAAACCCACAGAAGCAATTATATGCAGCAGCCAA